>PVLD010009015.1:0-79795 GCA_004027595.1 Dinomys branickii
TCCTTTCCTATCCTTATTCCTTTTATTTCTCTCTCTTGTCTGATTGCTCTGGCTAGTGCTTCCAGAACTATGTTGAATAGGAGTGGTGACAATGGACATCCTTGTCTTGTTCCTCACTTTAAAGTGAAAGTTTTCAGTTTATGTCCATTTAGTATGATGTTGGCTGTTGGTTTGTTGTAGATGGCTTTGATCAGATTGACTGCACGTTCTAACAGATCCAAGTCACAAGACTTGGGAAAAAAAATCACACTCAAAGCCTGAAGAGCTGCAGTTATTACATACAGCATTGTGTTTGAAAGTTTGTTATTTAATAGTCAAACCTAAATCAGGGGAAAAGAGCAGAATATATATAGAGAGGTCTCAATTATAAATGTACAAACTATGGAAACATAGGAATATGAAAAATCAATAAATAAAGTGAGTTCAGCAATTAATGTAATGTTGAAAATGTTATAGTTACTGTCTTGGTTACTTTTTTCTCATTGCTGAGACAAAATACCCAACGCCCAAAATGAAGGAGGGAAAGGTTTATTTAGCTTACAGTTTGTGGAGGTTTCATTCCATACTTGGCTGGTTATGAGGCAGAGTGGCACATGGCAGAGGGCAAACTGTTCAGGGCAGCAGAGCACAGCAAGTACAACCAGCAAAAGGGGAATGGATGCAAGCAGCCTGCTTTTTTCCCCTACATTGTAAACAGCCTACCCCCACCCAGGCGACATGTACCTTTCACGTAACCTCCATGCCCTCCACTTCCACAGGCTCAGGATATTTACAAAGTAAGCATCCTGGTTTCCTGCTGAATCACTCAGCCAAACCTCTAGACTCCCCAAGTTGCCACAATGTATCAACCATAAGAGTTACCTATTAATTTTTTTTAAATGAGCAAGTTATTTCATTTTTATTCAATAAATTTTCCAAAGTTTCAGTTGTTATATGGGCATTTAAATCCCTTATATTTTCCTCATAAAAATTTATGAAAATGAAAAGAACAGGTGAATTTCAAGTTCTCTGACTGTAACAATATACTATAACTGCACAATTACCACTTTCTTTTATTGATGTACCACTCTCTCCTTTTCTGTTTTTATTTTTAGGCACCAGAAGTTGAACTCAGAACATCACACTTGCCAGGCAGGCACTGCTGCTAGGCAATATCTCCAGCTCCCTACCCCCCTTTTTCTTGATACTGGGAATCGAACTCAAGACATTGTGCTATCCAGGCAAGAGCTATACCGCTGAGTTAAATCCCCAACCCCTCATATTTTAACACTGGGTTGATTTAAAATGATCCTTGTTGTGACTTCACTTTATTCCTAAACTCTGGAAGAAATTTCTCAGAAACGTCACTCATAGCATCTTGATAACAGGTTGACTTAAGAAAAATACATAAAATAGAAACACAGGTATAGAGTAATGTCAGATATACCTAAAAGTTAGATTCTGGAATGCAATAGATCTCCCTTGATCTAACTTTCTACCTACTTCTTCAAGTATATGCTGAGCCTTAAATATATATTAAACTCACTTAATGAGAAGAGGTAACTTTCATTCATTTCCATAGTATATCCATTTCACCTACTTTTATTGGTGTACTTTTTGTTTATTTTTAAATCTGTGTTCTTTAAAACATAAGCTATGTTGTACTACTTGATATCATTAAAAAACTAGAGTTAACTATTTTCTTATGATATCCTACTTTTCTCCCAGTATAGCAATGATTCCACTGTACTGTAATTTTTATTTTTTGTTTGCTGCACAAAACATGTAGTTATTTATAAGCATATTGCCAGAGACCAAGTCTGTGCTTCATGAGAATGTTATAAATAAAGGAAATAGTTTTGTGTTAATGGGGAGCACATCCTGAGGTGAATTAACTGTTGCAACTCTCTCTACACTGTACTGATTTAGAATCTATGGAAGAATATGAAAAAGCTGCCCACACAGTTCTGTATATACTCAGCAGAGATTCCTCCAACTGAAAATTACTGTAAGTCAGATTTTGAAATAAAGATAGAAATCATTTAGGTAAAAGGATCTTAAAAGAGAGCTTTGCAAGATATTGCAAACAAAGATAAAAAAAAAAAACAACTAACATTGTAGTGGGGGAAAGATTGACAGTCCAGGATCATTGTGTACCTTAATGTGACCATAATATGGAGCCTATACTGGAATAGCAACGAAGGCCGGGAGCGCAGCTGAGGATGAGCAAAGGAACACAAGGACTTTGAGGAAGCCAAGGAGATACATGTACATCACTTCTTCACCTACAGAAAGAAGTTATAAGCTGCAATCTAGAAACTTGCTTCAAAACCCCCCACTCCTGGGCCTTTCTCTCCCACATCTGAAAGAGAGTGGCATTTTTAAAACAAAGTTTAATGGAAACTGTTCATTCATCAAGCACTGCCTAAGATTTTTTTAGAAAGTATTATTAATACTTAGTTTCACTTTCTTAATATTTTTGAAATGTGCCCCCTTTATATGTATACATAATGACAATTAGTCCTATCATTAATCTGATAACATTATGGTGTTTATAATATATTATAAGAGCTACACATTAAATTTCTTTTGCAGTTCTCTTTCAGTTTATGTAATTCCTCTTATACAGGTGATGCTCTTTCTTACTAAGTTTCCTATAAGGAAAAGCATGACTTTTTTCTTTTCCCTTGCTCACCGCCCTTTGACTTATCTAAGCTTTAAAGTTTCAATCGAACTGGACTCAAATGCTATCTCTGCAAATAGCCTGACCTTGCCAATCACTCTTCCTTCTTGTGGATAATATGTGGCACCTTTGCACATCTCCTTACATTCTGCCTTTGACAATATCACCAGGGGTTTTCTTTGGACTTTGTGACTCAACCCAGAAGGTTTCCCATTCTGTACTTCTTGCATTTCCCAGAGCGAAGCACTCTTAGTTACTTGACTATATTAAGAATGAAATGATCTCCTCTTGAAGTGACACATTGATGGCATGACATTAAAATGAATACTGATGTCAAAGGCGAGACTTCAAAAATACAGTCCAATTGGCAGACTTCCTTGACAATGTAGGTGACTGAATCAAAACAAGGTTAAAACTCACACTTCTAGTTCGAAGGCTGTAACTATCCTTAGCAAACATATTAAGGTATGCCACTTAATGAAGTATTAAATTTTAAATTGGTGGCACATAGGAAGAACTTTGTTTACTTATATTTCTTACCCAATGACAAATTTTTTATGAAGCTCCCAGGAAAGAAAAGAAAGTGAAAAGGAAAAGAAATTAGTATTTAATACTTATCTCTGTAAAATGAAATATTGTGAGGGAATAATCTCTTTGGGAAGATTACCTGTTCTTTTATTGTGCTATCCTGACTTTGACTTAATTTTTGAATGTCCTTTGAGAAAAGAATGTTAAATAAATGAATTAGGAATGCTGAAAGTAAGCTATATAAATAGATTACTAACATGCTTCATTTATATGAACATTTCGAATGGCAGTGATTGTTTTTATTATAACTGAGACTACAACAATGATAAATAGTTATAAAATACATCTATCTACTTTAATATAAATATATGATAATTACTACTTCTATTTGAACTTCTTGTGATAATGATTGCTGTCTATTTCTTTGAAAAATAAATCCAAAGTAGTCTATAGTACCTGAGGAAAACTGGAGAGAAATATGTGAGAAGGATTGGATATATTACATCAAAATAAACAAAACATTTCACATCATGTGAACTGTACAATTTACATCTTAAGCCAAGGAAACAAATGTACTATACAAATATGTGTTACACACGTAAATGTAAAAAGAGATATTTATAAGAAAGATCACTGGCAGTTAAGCATGTTATCAATTCCACCTTTCTTTAAGTCCAAATTTGACCAATGATTTCTATAACACCACACTGTTCAAGCTATTATTACACTCTTTTACAGTATCTCTTATTCATCTTTAATACTTAATAGTACATAAAGTTCAATTAAAAGTTATCTTAGTCCATGAGTATATTTCTATTTCTCATGGCCACTATACGCAATTCTCAGAGAGATTCTCTAAAAATTAATGTTTATTTGTGAGTGGTACAGCATTGCAATAGGAATATCCATGCAAGCTACAAGTTATAGGGTTCTCAAAACACGAGAAAGCTTTAAAGACAGACAAGAAAAAATTTATGTGGACTACTTACCTGCAAAGTTCATGGGTCTTGAAAATCCTAGGCAGGAGTTAGCATCAGCTCAATGACAGCAAGATGCTTGCTGGGCAAATATTTTATTCAGAGTATTTTGTCTAAATTGTTCAGAGTATCTTGTCTAAGTTAGTGCAGTCTTAAATATTAAAAATAAACTGCTATGGAGATCTGTGCATAAATAGAAGGTATATAAACTATGTGCTGCATAGAAAAAGGAAAGAAATCTCTTTTAGGCCGGTAGAAAGTCTTAAAAAAGTACTTGGGTAGGCATGAGCCCTCCTCACTCAAAGACTCTGAGCTTTATTTCATTTATTTATGTTTTTGGAGAGGGAAAGGTTTATTTAGCTTCAAGTTTGTGGAGGTTTCAGGTCATAATCAGCTGGCTCCAAGGCAGGGTTGCACATGGCAGAGGAGCAACAGTTCATGGCTGGGGAAGACAGCAAAAGCAAGAAAACAGCTTAGACTGACTCTGAGCTTTAAAGTTGTCTGTGTCTACAAGAAAAATTTCATCTTATTATCATCAAGTTTTATATCCCCTACTGGGCAATTTTAGCTCTACCAGTTTAAGAAATGTGTGTATTGTGTCTAGGCAAGTTATCTTTACAAGAAACACAATTCCAGATGCATAATCAGGTGCTTTCACTATCTGAGATTCCAGGGACTGAAATCAGGACTCTGGTCCTGCTAGAGAAGCACTATACCACTGAGTTGCACTCTCAGCCTCCCCAAGTATTGACTAAATGAAACGTTGCCAGTTAACATTTTCCTCCCAAAGCATACTCACACGATAACCTATGGAACAGCTTTCCTGCTCCTGGGGTAAAATATCTGCTATTTACCACTTAAAGGACAAGATACTTGACTTAACTCACTGTTTCAGATGGATCATTCCATAGAGAGCTGGTTTTAAAGTAGAACATCATGGTGCATGGGCACGGTGGAACAAATGTGCTCACTTAATTGCAGCTGGGAAGCAGAGCAAAGGAATAGCAACAGGGAGACATCTGCCCTCCAAAAGCAAGTCCCCAAGTAGCCCCTCAGCTGGGGTCTACACTGTGACACACAATGACTATCGCACCACCATGATCCAATCATCTCTTAAGGAGTTCTTCAATCCAATCAAGTTGACATTTAAGATTAAAGGCACAGGGAGAGTAACACAATGCTTAAGGCTTCAGGCTGAGAGTGAAATTTTAGCAATGAAATAAAGTTGTGTAATTTTGAGAGAAGTTATTTAAACTTCAAATCTCTAGTCTCTTCTCACATAGAGTGGGATTAATAATCATGTCTCTTTCCTGGTGTGCCAATTAGAAGAACTGAATGTAGATTGCTGAGCGCAATTCTTAGCGCAATGGAATTTGTGGAGGAGTCTGATACATATTAAGTACTTGCTAAAGGGCTGTTAGAATCAATGGTTTCCAATTACCAGGTACAGATGTCCGAGAAAGGCTGTGATGTAAGGCTGTGAATATCTGTGTTCAGGAGTGTCCCCCACCCCCCAGAGATTATCTCTGTGTTGCCATATTAGACAAGTTGCTACTGAATAAGCCTGTTTCCTCAGTTTTTAAAAAAGAGGTTAGAATGGAACTCTTCACCATCTCCTTCAGTACAGAGATGTTGCCGGGTCAAATATGCTTTGTAGAGAAGACCTTAAATTCTGTAATATTATTTGAGGCACGTTTGGAGTACCTGCTAGTCTCACAGTTGCCCTAAGGCTCTGTTTATGCAGGCAAATTGAAGAGGAGCCACGAGCCTATTATAGAACAGAAGCTGGGAAAAGGGGACTCATTTGACCTGAACTGTCTCCATCAATACCCTTCCCAGGGTAATCGCTCAACTCTTCATTTGACAGTGTAGACAGAGCCTGAGGAAGGATTGAGGGCAAATACAGATTGAGATGGGGAAACTTGCAAAATACTTGCTTACTGCAACTGTTTGATGATCAGGGATTGTACGCTGCTTGAGAGCATCACAGTTGGATGTAACGTGACTTAATTTAACTCTATTTAGCAGGCCGTATCTGCCAATGGTTTTGATGATGCCATCCAAATGAAAGTTTTCAGGGAAAGTGCAGGTTGGAGTGGGGAATGCATGACTGTGTAAGCTAGATGGAGGACCAAATTGATTCTGTCTTGATGCCTGAAAAATGAAGATGAGTCTCTGAATGCACAAACTCTAGCTGTGTTGTGGAGTGAGAGGACCTAGTTTAGATATGACTGGCCTTCCTCTCTTCATTCTAACATAATCCACTTAATATTCTCAAGCCATCTTTGTGTCAGTTCTTCACTTACTCTGTCCACTTCACCCTATGCAGGTTTACATTCCTCACTCTCTCTTTCTTATGATTTCTATTGTGTATTTTGGTTGGCTTGGTTTTAGTTTTGCTGTAGACAATTTCTTTTTCTATTTTGGTCTTTAAGTTAACACCACGGAGGAAGCACTCGTCAATCCCCGGATCTACTCCAGTCGTCTCTTTTGCATTTCAGTTCCTAACTGTTTACCTCCTCCCCCAAATTTGATCACAGTTATAATTTATTATCCTATACTTACTCATATATTTGCCCTTTTTCTTTTTAGTCTAGAATTACTGTGAACACCATTAGAACTGATCCTTCTTTGTCAGATCTCCATTCCTGGCAAAGCACAAAGCAGGTGCAAGTGACTTCCTTGCTTCCAGAAGTACTGGGTGATGATAATATTACATGCAAAGATCAGATACTGTGAAACTGTGATCTGGGCAAGTAACACCTCTGAATACGTTTTTTCCTAGTACCTGATGGTATTCAATAAAAGCATTCCTCATGTTCTGGCATGGTGGGACTGAGGACAAAATGTTCCTCTGGTTTGTGAAGAGCTATTATTGCTGTGAAACCCATTCCTGTATTTCCTTATTGCGATTTTACATCCCATTCTGTTCTCCAATATGCAAACAACTGAAGCATCTAATCTGATCATTTTCTTCTGAATTGGAAAAATGTGAAACACCAGCCAGTGATGGGGATGATGGTGCGTGCCTGTAATTCCAGCACTTGGAAGCCTGAGGCAGGAGGATCATTGCAAGTTCGAGACCAGCCTGGGCTACCAAGTGAGCTCAAGGCCAGCCTGAATTGCATAGTGAGACCCTGTCTCAAAAAGAAAAAAAAAAAAAAAAAAAAACAAACCACACACACACACACAATTAGAATAAACGGGAATACATTTTAAACAGAAAATTAAGAAATATGTTTCTTAATTTCAATTCTGGCCCCAAGTAGACTATTTAAATTGCTTATCATCTTTGGTGCCAAGTTAAAATGCATTGTACCATATATTAACCAAGGAAAGGTAATAACAAAGACACCACTTCTCCAAATTTCAAAACCCTTTGTAACAGGAGCCATCAGACCGAGCAGAGAGAGCACACGGCGTGGTCGATGCTGACAGTGACTTGGTGATTGTCAGAGGGATCTCTCCTGGTGAGAGGTTACTCACGGCAGTGCCAGGCCTCTGGGCAAGAGGGCTGAGGTCAGATCTCATCATGGGCGATATTGGAATCTGCTGTGTTGCGAGATGAGTGAAAGTGAGTAGCTTTCACCTTTCTGCACCTGTTTTCATTGTGGGACTAAAAGGTTTGGTCGGTCTGTCACTTTCCTGCCTGTTTAATCAAGGTATCTTCCACGGCTTGGGAAAGGCTGGAGAATCACACTGTACCCTAATGTGACGAGAAAGACAAGCTGCACATACCTGAATATTCAAAGTACTTTCTAGTGAGGCAAGATACAAGAGAAAGTGTAAATTTGTTTATTCTTTATAGACCTAAAACTGACACATTAATGAAAATTAAATGAAAGAGATTTCCAAATGTAAAACCTTATGATTTTATGATTCTAACTACATCTTCATAAAAAATGGAAATAATCTACACAATGCTCTTCCATTTATTAAAAAATTATATGTATATATATCAATGATCTGTGTAAGCTCCATTCTAATATATACATTATAGAATGTTTTGCTTTTGTAACAAATAAATAATCAGAATGAGTTAATGTAAAACTGCTCCTTTCACTGTTTTTTCCCCTTCAATGTAAGAACCAAACATAGGAGAAAGAGATACAGCAGAAGGAAGCCAGAATTTAAATTTATTTATAAAAGCATTAGTTTAATAAATAAGAAAAACCCTTATCTTACCTAACAGAGTTGTCCTAAAACCCTCCTGACAGAAAGAAAAAAAGGAGAAAGAAAGAACTGAGAGGTTTACCTATAAAGATGGGAAATATTTAATGTTTGAAAAAAACCTTGTGACTGTTACTCCATTTCAGTGTCCAACAAGCTCAATGGGGACTTAAATGCAGGTCAAGGGGAGTAAATTAGAACAACAGTGCACCAATGAGAAATGAGAGAGATTCTCACGGCACAGGGACCTGAGAGGCGCAAAAAATATGACGGTGATTATTGTGCTAATGCTTGCCTGAGGTACCCTACAAGCCTGAGCAAAGTGAATTCCATCTCTTGAAGTCTATTCTTTAATTGACACAAAATGCAACTTCCCGAAATGAGATTTGGCTGCCACCTTTAGGGCCGAGGGTGCTTCATCTTCATGTTTTATTGATGGGATTCTCTGGTGCCCATCACCGCGACGGCATCAGGAGACTCATTAGTGCAACTTGCTCTCCGTTCCAAAGATCTCTTACCGATCTTTTTTGTGGCTTAAAACACAGCAAAGAGCAAGAAGACGATTTGCACAGAGGCTGAAGGGTTGTTTACTTCAGGAAATCAGGAGCTGCTTTTGGCTCTCCCATTTAGAAACTCTAATTTTATTTTTCACCTTTACCTGTGGTCCCTCCAGAAGAAATTCTACAAATTGAAAATCCCGGTTTTCATACCATTTTTCTCTTAAACTGTGGCCAGTATATACCCCGATTCACACGTCCTGAATATTTGTAAAGTTTTTGAGGAATGTACTTTGTCATATGAGGGTAGTATTCAAGAAGGCAGGTATTAGAATATTACTAACACCATAAACTTATATTCCTTATTTATTCTGTATGTTTATGTACTTAATTTTCATGGAAAAGCTTCATGCTATAAAAAGGTAACTTTTGAGAATGATAGTCCATTGTTTAATTGAATGATCTTTCACTACTCCAATTTTAAAATATTTTTCTAATGGCTGGTGTGGTGGCCCCATGCCTGCAATACTAGCACTAGGGAGGCTGAGGCAGGAGGATCACATGTTTGAGCCTAGCTTTGGTTATTTTGTGAGTTCAAGGCCAGCCTGGTCTATATAGAGACTCCCAACTAAAACCAAACATTAAAGTATTCTCCTGTCAATCCAGTCCAAAACTGGGACATAAATTCTTCAGTCACTTTCAGAATGTTATTGTTAAAAAGGTTGTCCTGACAATATTGTACATAAACCCCAATATATTTTAAGGAGGCACATACTAATGATTAGGTGTACATTGTAAATACTCACTAAAAGATTTATTCTTTTTATTTTCATACACCACAAGAATTAAGAGTGATAATGTTATTGAGTTCTGATTCCTTGTATTTAAAACTAGTCAGGACTTCAGGCAATGAACTTACTATCTTTCACTTACTAGCTGTGTATCTGAGTAACGGAAAAAATATGCTCCATTTTACACAATTCTGACAAGAACTGATAAAATAATCATAATTTAGTCATGTGATTGACAAATAGGAAGAATTAAGCATATTATTGATTATTGTTACCGTCAATGCTACGTACTATAATTACACATCTTTTCTTTAGACATT
The DNA here is from genome assembly GCA_004027595.1 of Dinomys branickii. NCBI lineage: Eukaryota > Metazoa > Chordata > Mammalia > Rodentia > Dinomyidae > Dinomys > Dinomys branickii. Next base: position 9,946 of record PVLD010009015.1, read on the forward strand.
GATTACAATTAATCTTCAGGATTTGTCAAAACTGTTAGACATTTCTGTTCTCATTTATCTGTTTTAATCTGGAGTCTATTATTTCAGCGACAGTATATAATTCAAATATTTACTAATATCGTTTCCTTATGAGCCCTGCTTTTAAATCATTTTCATAGTTTTTCCTAGGACAAAGTGATTCATAGAGGGTCCTACATGCTAATAAAAGATTAAATTTTATGTGTTTTATCTGACTTTTAAATAAGAAATGTATTTATAAAAATATACCTGTTATAATATTCAGAGTTCAGTAAAGCCATCAATTTCTATTTTTATATTGAAAATAGCGAAAAATTTTTAAAAAGTGACTGTTAACAAAATTATTTTAACATGTACCATTTAATATTTAAAGGTTTACATGCCACAGGATTGACTATCTATGATTTAATAAATTCATGTATATAAATTTAAACACATATGTGTGTATTTGAGCATTTAAACTGTATATATCACACTATTGACAAATATAAATAGTTTCATGTATTTTTATATTAAATCTTTAAAATTAGAAAAGGAGCATGTACAAAGTACAACTTACTGATTTAAACTACATTTTAGCCTTTTCACCTTCTGCAAGTAGAGTTTCTTCCATAAAAATGTTATTTCATCTCATTGTATCTCAGTTTCTCAATCTTTGAAGTCTATAGCAAACAATTCTAATACATCTCTAATATAGCTCTATGTAGACTGTAAACAAAATTTAGAAATAAATTAGATGGAGATACTGCCTTGTGGAAGCATGATCAAAGTGAATTGATATTAAAGAAAGGACAAACCATTAGGAATTTGCAAATGTGTTGCCAGTGTAATTTATAGCAGAACTGAGAAGCATAAATCATGGACTCTGATCTTCCAGTGTTTAAGACGAGGTATCTCCAAACTGATTTCCACAATTGTTTCACCAATCAACACGCCCACCAGCAGTGGAGAAGGGCTCCTTTTTCCCCACAGCCTCTCCAGCATTTGTCATTGGTTGATTTCTTATTGATAGCCCTTCCCTGTGGGGTGAGATGAAATCTCAGTGTTGTTTTAATTTGCATTTCTCAAATGACTAGTGATGTTGAAGTTTTTCATATACTTATTTGCCATTAGTATTTCTTCATTCGAGTTGTGTGTTCATCTCAGATGACCAGGTTTGGATTGGGTCTTTGACTTCTGGGGTCTGATTTTTAAAAATTCTTTATATCTTCTAAATAGGAGTCCTTTGAAGGGCAGTTGGATAAAAAAATGTTCCCAATTCATGGGTTTTCTTTTTACTCTGTTGGTGATTTCTTTTGATGTGTAGAAACTTTTCAATAAGATGAGATCCTGGTTGTTGATCCTTTGAAGTATTTGCCATGCAGTTTGGTATATGTTCTTGAACTCTCGGCCTCCCCCTATTTTATACTTTGACCAATTTTGCATGACTATATTGTGGTAATCTGAGCAACTTATGTGACAACAACAATTTGCAGTATACCAACCATTGGTGAATTCCTACAATCCTGTCTAGTGAAACTTTGTATTGTCTTTAATATTCTTTCAAATTATTATTTTTTTATTCCCTTTAATGACGTGATTAATGTTCTGTTCTTACATCTGGTAGGACAGTGCCTGCCTGGCAAGCACGAATTCCTAAGTTTGACTCTTGGTGAAAAAAAAAAAAAAAAGAAAAATATAAATTCTCTTCCCAGCCCACAATGTAGCTTTCTTTCTGTCTACGGCCATACCACCCTGAACGCGACCGATCTCATGTTACATCTGGTAATCTGAGCAACTACGTTGAAGATAACAACATATAATATGACAACCACTGTTAATCCCTATCATTTGGTTTGAAACCCAGTATCATTTTTAATATCCTTGTGTTGTTTTGTTTGTATTTTGCTATTGTTCTTTTTTATATACTATTTTCTTTAAAGTAAAAATAAAAAAATAAAAACAATGTATCAAGCCTAAGTCATCACTGACTTCTGCTTCATGATCTGTATTTGTTATCAACTATATTCTATGATTTTGTATTTTCCCACATTTAGAGATGATAATATTAATTCACAGAAGAAGTGAATTTAGCCAGTGATTGCAAGTGCTGAGTTTTAAGCACTAATGTTTCTGACTTTGAAACTCCACATTTTCTTCATTTATTTTTACAATCTTATGCCAATGAATTAGTACCAAGAATGAATGTAAACATCCCAGTTCCACCCAAAGGACTGAAGCAAAAGAAAACAAAATATTAGAAATTGAAGATGTTTAGTGTTTCCAATTGAATTATTTCTTATATTAAAGTGCTGATAAGTCCACAATTCAGTAATCACAGAAGAAATAATCTTATCACTTTTACTGTGTCCTCCTTTGATCTACCTACCATAAGACATAATCCTCACCCTGAGAAAACAAATTCTAAAATTCATTCGGAGAAGCTCTATGTAATGAAGCAAGTATTCTCCATTCTGAGATGTCCGGAAAAGATAAAAAAGTTTACATTACAGTATTAGAAACACTATACTTAGAAATTCAATAGAAAATATTTTAACAAAGCAGAAAAAGAAGTCTTAGAATGAAAACATAAAAGAAGAGCGAAGATTAGATCCTCCTCTCAATACTTACCCATCACAACTGTTTACAACAACTCTGCATGATTTACCTTCATATATGACAAATTTATTTAATTTTATGGGTTAGAATATGATTCAGCAACGTAGTCATTGTGAAGTTTTAATAAACATCAAAGACAAAGAATGTTTTAAGTTATTTTGAAATATTTCTAAGCACCTGGATTAATTGTACACAGGGTCACTTACTCTCAGAAATCTTTATAATAAGAATGGGTAAACTGGGGTAAACATAAGTTTATTCCTATCAGGGCAAGTGTTAAACAGGCAGCGGTCCTTAGAATATAGTTACTGGAATTTATTTTGCATCTCACCCTAATTAGCAACTAGGAGTTTTAGGGTTAATCTAAAACTATGACTTTTGTCCTCAAATCGAAGAAGAATCATAACTGTACAAGCAACAGTCAGGAGAAAATGCAAGTAGTATTCAGTATGTCTTTAAGAAAGAAGTCATATGTAATGGCTGGAGAGGCATCAGATTAAGATTAAATCTTTATATCATATTTAGATGGGCTCTGGCTGTTCTAGAAATTAATTTGAATTAATCATGATCTTTCCATCATTTATCACACTCTGTTCCATAGCTGAATGAGTCAATAGCACAGCAGCCTTACAAACTCAGAGGCCTGATTCTCATGTTTGGCCTGGGGATAGGAAGTCAAAAGCTGGCAAATGATGGATGCTTTGCAGAAGTGACAAATATAGTTTTTTGGAGAAAGTTGCTGACTGCAGTGTTCCAACTGCAGCAGCTTATCTGCTTCTCCAGATGCTGAAATAGTGACAGATGCTTAGAGGAGGCTTGACAAGAGGAAGAAAAGAACTAGTTAAAGAGTCTAACCTGCTTGCATGGAGGAAAACAAAAGTCACACTTAGGAGATCCCTATACCAGTGAGGTGTGTCTACATGTCCCAAGAGGCTACATGTAATATATTAATAGGATTGTGCACAATTTTTTGGTGTTAAATTAGAGATTTTTGCTATTGGAGATATAGACAACACTGTACTATAACTCCTGTATTCAGAGGTTAATAAATGATTATATCACTTTATTGAATATGAAATGGCTTCTGGGTGTCTGAGCTGAATGACAGGATGGCAGTTAATAATGACAGGATGTATATGGCTCCATTTTCTACAGCTGGGGCAGGTGAATGTGTTCTCTACACTTGTTGCTAAATGGGTTGCTTCAAAATCTTTAACTTATGACTAGATGTCAACCTAGGGCTAAAAATGAATACTTATTTTAAAAGTACACATAACAAAGCTTTGTTCAGCAAGTTGAAATTTTTGGCTTTTCCGTAAAGTACTCACAAGACATCAATCTCTGTATTAAAGAGGGCCCATGTGCTAAAGTGGCAAAAATGGTAAAGGATGAGGACTAATTTAACTTAATTAAAATGCACTTAATTACATTGTATTTGAAATATTAATTTAACATACCTGACAGATGTGTGTGTGTGTGTGTGTGTGTGTGTGTGTGTGTGTGATGTGTGTCTATGTGAGAAAATTAAATTTTGCAATTTATATTTCAATATCTCTCCTTTTGGTTGTTGTTGGTATATTTTTCTCTCTGATTTCCTTTAAAGGAGATCATTCAAATTCCTGTGAGAGAAACTTATTCTTACCAGAAGAATACTACAGAGTTGTAAAACACTGTTTGCAAGATGAGAGAAACATTTATCCAAACATTGTAATTCCCTATGAGATTTTCTTACATTTTATATGGACTGCAGAAAGAACATGTTCACAGTATCCTCTGCAATAATTTCTCATTCCTAGCTGGAAATCACCTATTATTAAATTATTTCTGCATTCTACTGAAATTCTTGCCAGTGCATTGGAAATGTACTCCAAAAGTGAACCACTGTATAACTAAGTCTTAAGATATTTGACAGCTACATGAAAGAGCCTAACGGAGAGGGGAGGCAGAGAACTGAGGGAGAGAGGAAGAGCAGGGTGTGTGGGGTTTGAGCTGGGTGAGCTAACCATTCAAACAGAAATTTCTGTGTCCACCTGTAAATGTTTTGGAATATGACTTCTCTTTGTTTGATGCCAGAACTAAAGAAATCACAAAGCAGAGAGCATGCTTATACCACATATGCTTACACTTTTTCCAGAATTGTTATGAAGGTTTAGCAAAGCTGATGAATAAATCACAGAGTATAATTGTGTACTCTCCCAAATATCATACTATGGAAATGATCCTTGAAATTATAGCCTATCTCTCTCTCTCTCTTTTTTTTTTTTTTTTTGCGGTACTGGGGATTGAACTCAGGACCTTGTGCTTGCCAGGTAGGCACTTATTCCACTGAGCTATATCCCCAGCCCCTAAACCTATCTCTCTCATATCTATAGCCTACACATGCACAAGGTTATACTAATGCATTATAAAAGCAAATGTACTTAAGAGTATGGTTCCCTTAAGAAAATATTTATGGCAAGGTCTGTATCTAGAGTCAATAAAAGCATATTGGTATTAAACTTATCTCTGGAACCTTTTCATCACAAAAAATTAAAATTCTATTGTTTCTACCAGTATGAATACTTTAGATATCTTGCAGAAATAAAATCATATAACATATTGATTTATTCTACCCTGCGTAACTTTCCTTCATTTTTTAGTGTTGTAGTATATGACAATATTTTGTTCATTTGTGAAACTAATTAATACCTCATTGCACAAACACATAAATACACTATCACATTTTCTTTACTCTTGCTATGATGGATAGATATTCAGATTTCTTCTACCTCTGGCTATTATAAATAAGGTTATGGTGAACTTGGACATACAAATACGTTTTTAAATTCATGTTTTTAAGCCTTTTTGGTACATAACAAGATGAAAAATTGCTACATCATATAGTAGTTCTGGTTTTGGTTTTTGAAGAAACTGCCTGCTCTTCTCCACAGTGACTACAACTTTTTGCCTTAGGACCAACAGATCATAGAGCACAAATTTCTCTGCTCTCATACCAGTGCTCACTCTTCTCTGTTTGTCACCGTTGCTGGTTTGTATCAGGCTACCTAATGAGGATGACAGACATCTTTTGTGATTTGGATTTACATGATCTGCATCCTCTGATGATTAGTGACGCTTAGCAGCTTTTCAGATGCCAGTGATCCATTTCCCATATCTTCATCGAGAGAATTTCTCGTGGGATTCTTTACCATGGTCGAGTCAGGTTAGTTTTGTTTTTGAGTTGTAGAAATTCTTTATATGTTCTGACTACTAGCCCCTTATCAGCTATACCCTTTGAATATGTTTTCTCATTTTGTACAATATCATAATTTTGATTGTTACCCTGTTTTACATGTTATGAAGCATTATCGGTTAACTCTGAATTTTTATGTGTTCTTCAAATAAATCACAGTTCTGAGGTCAGTGTATTTTAATAGCACAGCGTTAGATGTAATGCAAATACCTGAAGCTGTGCTACTTAGCCTCGAGTCACATATGCTCTGTCTCTCCCTCCTCTGGCTCTCTCATGTTCTTCCTGGTACTTTCTAATCTGCATTAAAATGATGCTTGAAGTGTTCACTTTCCATGAACTTAGATGTTAGGGTAGGACACATGGTGATGATAATTAAAATATATTATAATCAAATAAAGAAAACTAGGACCCAGTATTCATTTGCTGCCACAGAAGCATGATAGATTTTGCGAAGTTTTGAAAGCTCACATGGCCTTATAAATGACTTCACATATTCACTCTATTGTCTGATCTGCTAGCATGAGAAAATCAGTGAAAACAACTATGTATGCTCCTTCACAAAGCAACAAGAACTCACAGAATGAAATATAAGAAGATTTTGTGTTGATTAAAAAAATACAAATATTGATATATTTATTACAGAAATTCAAGGTTCTATAAAAACTCCCTAAAATTAATAATAGAAAACAAATCTAAAGAACTGTTTCAATTCAATAGTTGTTATAATTTTGAATTTATTTATCATCCCAGTCACTTACCGTACATTATTCACTTGGAATACATCATGCAATGTGCACTGCAGCACTATATTTTATTCTATGGGGTGCGACTGCAGACAAAATGTGTCCATGGTCACAAAAATGAAGTGTTCAGGTTTGAATTCAGGAATGACAAATGATGAACACTGGTGTTTTTACAGATTACACATTCAACTCATTCTCTGCTTTAATGGGCTAACTATGTGAAATCTTCGACCAATATAAAGCTGAAGCTTGAATTATTTAAACAATCAACATTTTTAAAATTGATGGTTTGTATCTATTGCAAATATTTATTACTCAAGAACATCTAACAATTTTGATTTTTTGTTTTTTTGTTTTTTTGTTTTTGTTTTTGTCTTTTTAAGACAGGGTCTTGCTATGCAGTTCAGACTGGCCTTGAGCACACTTTGTAGCCCAGGCTGGTCTCGAACTCACAATGATCTTCCTGCTTCAGCCTTCCGAGTGCTGGATTTACAGGCATGCCCCACTACACCAGCTTATCTAACAATTTTGGGCAGGAAAAGTGGGTTTGTTTTCATTAACAACATGGTATAGAATCATTTTTGTCTCATATGAATTTGAATGATCAGATCTTTCATAATTTGTCTCCTTCGTGCTAGTTTAATGGTCAAATTGTGTTAACTGAGACCTAATTAAAATAGGTAAGACTGCAACTGTGTGTCACCACACAGTTCATAACAAAATGAAAATCAAAGGGGCTAATTATGGAGAGTGATGGCTTTTATTAAATTCCCTTGAGATGACCATTAACTACATGATGGATATTCAAGAAAATATGGAACTTGAAGTTGACTTTAATTACAAAATTGTTCGGCAGGTAAGAGTTAACCAAACCTAGAATCTTTACTTGTCTTCAGCACTCACAACTGTGTTTTGTTTGGTAAATTTTTTTATTTTGAAAGTAAAAGATTTGAACAGAAATCTATTTTCAGACAATGGTCTCTATGTGTCATTTATGGCCATAGACACTGGGATATTCCTGGCACTTGTGTGCCTTAAACTGAGTGAGAAAGGTAGGTAAATCTATAAATAATCACCCAATGACTAGCAGAGGAAATGTGTTTACATTCTCAAAGAAATTGATGTTAGGTAGTCATGATTCTCTGTGTATGAAAATTTATAACAAAGACCAAGGGAGTAGCAAAAAATAAACTTCCTGACTTAATGCAGAAAAAATTGGCTTGCATTTAATGTGAAGGTTCCCTCACACAAAAAACTGGAATGGTGAGAGTGGAAATCTCTTTCTCTCTGGTGAGCAGGATCAGTTAGGAAGAAGTCATGATGCTTATTACCTGGTATTAGAATCCAATTTAACATTCAGACAGAACAGATCCCAAAGCTACAGAGTTGCTGTGGGAAATTAGGACAGGAGTTATGTTTCGTCCTTTGATGTCAGTTTTCACACCTTTAATTCAAATGGTTGATGCAATTGAGTGTTTTTCATCCATGAAAAGGAAACCAAGTCCTAATATATGATGCAACATAGATAAACCTAATTCTTTATACCAAGTGACAATTAGACATAAAAGACATCATACTCCATGATACCATCTATAGAAAATGTGTCAAGGGACACATCTACAGAGACAGAAGGAGGATTAGTATGGTTTGGGGCTGGGTGTGGGAGATGGCATTGTCCATAGAGAGGCTTGAAGAGTCTCTGGAGGTGAGTGGAAGGCTATAAACCTAGCGATGGTGATGACTGTTGAACACTTTATACTCCCTAAAACTCACTGAACTAGACAAAGAAACTTTATATTTTATAAACACAAATTAAAATCAAACACAACTCTTTGAAAAACTAAAAGGTAAATGTGAATGTATAGGGGATGTCTTTCCTAGGCCTCAAATCCTCCGATTCTGTAATTCCAAATGTAAATTTCTTAAAATATACTTCGGTATTTGACATTTTTAAAAAATTTTTGAATCAAACTGTGAAACCCTGTGTTTAAGAAACTAGCCATTTCAACAATATTTATATTTCTGTTCTATTGAAAGATCTGTCAAACCTACTTTGTGACATTTTTATTTGCCCTTGGACCCTGTTACATAAAATCTCAATGTAGTCTTACCCATATAGACCATGCAGTGCACTCTGATTATCAAAAAAAAAAAAAAAAATCTTCAGAGATACAGATTATGTTCCCTAACGATGTTGATCCATTTTCTATTTGACATTATCCTTGAGATCTTGGGAAGTCTTACACCTCTAAAGTGATTTTTTCACATCCACAGCTTTTAAGAAGACCTTGATAAATTAAATATTACTATATTCTTCTCCTTAGTGGAGGGGATTTTACTCTATTTAAGAAAACCAGCTGCTTTCGGGGAAAAGTAATGAGCACTGTGAAATATTGGTGGACACAGCAAAAGTCATTTTCCCTATTAAAAATAAAAATGAACATCTTAGTCAACAATGTTATTCAGAATCTTAAGGCCAGAAATAGAAGCAAAAATCAGTAGGAGTAAAGCAGAGAGGTAAGTTTCTCAGGAAAGTGTACAGAGATGCATGTGTGCACACTTTTTTGCTATTCAGATGCTTCTTCTCTCTTTTGTTCAATAGTGTCTGAAACCCCATGCACCTATCATTCGCAGCAAGATATAAAAATGAACTTAGCCTTGGTGAAAAACATTTTGCCCTTAAATTTCTCTTCCATCATTTCTTTCCTCTCTTGCTTCCTTTCTGCTTGCAAAATAAACAGGGGTGGAGGATACGTAGGAACTTACTTTCATTTATCTGCAATTAGTAGGGACCCTGCTCAGTCTGGATTGGTACGGGAAAGCGAAAGTGCAGTTTTCACTGACAGTGCTAAGTGTTCTTATCATGGGAATAGATTGGGAGAAATGAATCTGTGAATGAGACTGCTCTGGTTCCGGTTAATATGTGACATAATCAGAGAGACAGATATGAAATAATTATGGAGACAAAAGTCACAAAGGAGCCTAAATAAAATATGTACTCTTCACCTGCATTACAATTCGTAGCACACAACACGGCTTCTCATATCTATTGTAGGTTAGAAACTACAAGAAACTTAAAAAAAAGTAAGCAAAGTCTGTGACTATGGTGCATTGGCTAATGGTCAACTTGAGTGGAAATGTCCAGCTGAATTGTGTCACCATGGTTCTGGACATGAAAAACCCACTGAAGGAGTGTGGTCAGAATGGTATAAAAGGAGAATAGGAGGGGAGGATTTCAGCTGATTTTCCTAGAGTACCTTGGCTGATTTTTTTCCTTGAAGGAGCTTCAGTTGTTCTTGCTGGAGGAGCTCAGGTCCTCGCAGTTGCCAAGGATGTTGTTCTCTTCTGGAGAGCTCTGGTCTTTGCTTTGGTCTTGTGTGACTTCTGACTCCAGTGCAGATCCCTCAGGCTTCTTGCACAGATTGTCCAGTCTCTACTACAAACCCTTCAGCTTTCTGGGACAGATCTTCAGCCTCCATCATGGATTCCTGGGCCTCTTGATAGGAGATATTGCCATGGGCTCTAGGCCCTCAGCTTGTTTCTTCGTATGTGTAGCATGAACACACTCTTGCACTCTTCTACTTTTGACTTTGTAGGTGAATATTGTAAAATAATCTTACAAATTTATGTGCCCTGCATTTAATCTGTTCTCTTATAAACCCTGAATTCAACATGGACTCACACAGAGGCAAAGTTAAAATCAATGGGAAGGAGCCTTTTCTTAAATTTCCAGGCAATTGTAATATGTATTCAGTTTTAAGATCTTATCTTAAGCTGATGATCCAATTAGGAAATTGATTCAGATGTCTCTATTTTCTGATACCTTCCTACCAGCTTTTTATTTCATTTTAAAGAGTGTAATAAACGAGAAACAAACAAAAAATAGAACAGTAGCATGAATATAAACATGCTATTAAATATCATGAATATAAACAAATCAAAGCAAGAACATTCAAAGTGATACAGGATCTCAAGATAAAATAATAAAAATCAACAGTGGTGGTTACATTACCTATTGCTATCCTCAACTACATTGCTCAGATTACCAGATGTAAGAAGGAAAGATTGCTAAAACCTTTAAAGAAAATAAGAAAATAATTCTTTGATAAAACATCAGAGACAAGATGGTAGGAGTTCGCCATTGTTATTCCATTGAATATTGTTACCTTCAGGTCAGTTGCTCAGACTACCAGGTACAAGCACGCAAAAATCAATCAGATAGGTGGTTTTTTGTTGTTGTTGTTTTTGTTTTTGTTGTTGTTGTTGTTGTTGTTTGCCTGTTTTGTTTTTTGTCTTTGGATTTTTGGTTTTTGTATTTTCTCTGTTGTTGAGAAGATTAATTGTCTGACTAAATTTGCATGTCTGTATATGGGTTCATATATTTACACTTCGAAGATATCAATGGATAAAGCAATAACCACTGTCGAGACCATGTCACCTTGTCTGTAGATTAGTTGTGACTGTACTATTTTTTATGCTAATTGGCATCTGTTTGTTCATATGTTTTTGTACTTTTATTTTTTTAAAATAAAAAAAAACAAATGTAAACATTAACTGTTCATTTCAATACATCAGACCTCAGCAATACAGTTATTGCAGCTATTTATATATATATATTTATATTTTGCCTTCCTTCTTTCTTTTTTCTTCTTTCTCTCCCCCCAGTCATTCCTTCCTTTGAGCAATTTCTTTCCCTTTCCTATCATCTATTGTACATTTTGAGTTTCATCTAGTCTTTCAGGTTCCTACACCAAGGACAGAATATGATGTTTGCACATATGGGTCCAGTTTATTTCACTTTTATAAGTATGGTTTCTAGTTGCATCCATTTACCTACAAATACCATGAGTTTATCTTTTTTAATAGATGAGTAATACTCCATTGTATAAAAATACCATATCATTTCTATCTGTTCCTCAGTGGATGGGCATCTGGGTTGCTTGCAACATTTAGCTATAACAAATTTTGCTGCTATAAACATGGGTGCACATATATTGCTATGGCATGATGTCTTTAATTTTTCTGGGAAAATACCCAGAAGGGGAATACTGAGGTTAAATGAGACTTCCAATCCTAGTTTTGTGAGGAATCTCCCAACTGATTTCCACAGTGGTTTCACCAATCGACACTCCCACTAGCAGTGGAGTAGGTTCCTTTCTCCCCACAGCCTCTCCAGCATTTGTTATTGATTGATTTCTTGATAGCCATTCTTTCTCGGGTGAGATGGAATCTCAGTGTGGTTTTAGTTTGCAATTGAACATTTTGTCATGTATTTACTCGCCATTATTATCTCTTCATTAGAGAAGTGTGTGTTCATCTCAGATGCCCATTTTTGGATTGGTCTTTGAATTTGGAGGGCCTGATTTTTGAAAATTCTTTATATGTCATAGATAGAAAGAAGTCCTTTGTCTGAGGGGCACTTGGCTAAAATTTTTCCCAATTCATGGGTTTTCTTTTTACTTTATTGGTGATTTCTTTAGATGTGCAGAAACTTTTCAATGAGATGAGATCCCAGTCGTTGATTCTTTGAAGTATTTCCCATTCAGTTTGGTTTTCTTTTTACTTTATTGGTGATTTCTTTAGATGTGCAGAAACTTTTCAATAAGATGAGATCCCAGTCATTGATTCTTTGAAGTATTTCCTATTCAGTTTGGTTTTTGTTTATGACCTCTCAGCCTACCCCAGTGTCATCAAGATTTTTACCTACTTTCTCTTTCAATAAATTTAGTGTTTCTGTTTTAGTATTTAGATCTTTGATCCATTTTGACTTGACTTTAGTGCACGGTGAAAGACATGGTTCTAGTTTTAGTTATCAGCATGTGGGAAGCCAGTTTTTCCAGCACTGTTTATTAAAGAGGATATCTTCCTTCCATTGAACATGTTTGGCCACTTTGTCAAAGATAAGGTGAGTGTATTGGTAGTTGCATCTGTGTCTTCTAATCTGTTCCATTGATCTTCAGGTCTACGTTTGTGTCATTACCATGCTGATTTTATCACAGTAGATTGGTAATTGGTTCAGGAACTGTGATCCTGCCTTTCCTTTGTTTCCCAAAATTCCTTTTGCTATTCTAGGCCTCTTCTGGTTCCAGATGAACTTTTAGGAATGTTTTCTCTATATCTGTGAGGTATACTGATGATATTTTAACTGGGGTTGCATTGAATCTGTACAACAATTTTGGGAGTATGATCATTTTCACAATGATGGCTCTTTCTATTCATGAGCAAGGAACACTTTTCCATTTACTGATATCCTCTTCGATCTTTTTTTTCAGAGTACTGTAATTTTCACTGTATAGATCTTTTGTTCCTTTTGTTAGATTGAGTCCTAGTTATTTCGTCTTTTTAAATGCTATTTTGAAAGGTGTGATTTCCCTAATTTTTCTCTCAGTGTGCTAGTTGTGTAGAGGGATGCTATTGATTTTTGAGTGTTAACTTTGTACCCAGCTACACTACTGAATTTGGTTATTAAAACCATGAGCCTTTTCATGGAGTTTTTGGGGTCTTCTATGTAAAATATCATGTCATCTGTGAATACTGATAATTTCACTTTTTCCTTTCCTATCCTTATTCTTTTTCTTTCTCTCTCTTTTCTAATTGCTGTAGCTAATATTTCCAGAACTATATCAAATAAGAGTGGTGACAGTGAACATCTTTGTCTTGTTTCTGATTTTAAAGTGAAAGCTTTCAATTTTTGATGATTTAGTATGATGTTAGCTGTTGGTTTATCATAGATGGCTTTGGTCACCTTGAGGTAAAGGCCATCTATTCCTATTTTCTGTAGGGTTTTCATCATGAATGAGTGTTGGACTTTATCAAAGGCTTTTCTGCATCAACAGAGGTGATCATGTGATTTTTGTCCTTAGCTATATCAACATGGTGTATTACATTAATGGATTTACATATATTGAACCATCCCTGCATTCTTGGTATGAATCCCACTTAGTCATGGTATATAATCTTCTTGATAATTTGTTGTATTCTGTTTGCTAGTATTTTATTGAGAAGTTTTGCATCTGTATTCATTAGGGAGATTGGCCTGTAGTTCTATTTTTTGGTTGGGTCTTGCTCTGGTTTTGGTATCTGGATAATATTTGCCTCCCGGAATGAGTTGGGGAGAATTTCTTCCCTTTCAATTTCATTAGAGTTTGAAAAGAATTGGCATAAACTCTTCTCTAAATTCCTTGTACAATTAAACTGTGAATCTATCAGGACTTGGGCTTTTCTTCACTGGCAAGTTTTTAATTGCATTCTCAATTTCACTGGCTGATACTGAGTTATTCAGAATTTTTATACATTCTTCATTCAGCTTTGGTAATTCATATGTATCTAGGTATCTGTCCATTTCTTTTGTGTTTTCCATGTGGTGAGAGTAAAGGGTTTCAAAGTATGCATTAATAATCTTCTTAATTTGTTTAGGATCAGTGGTGATTTCACCCCTTTCATTTTTTATTGCATGTATTTCAGTTTTTCTCTCCTTTTGTTGATAAGATTGGCTAGGGGTTTATCTATTTTCATTCTTCTTTCAAAGAACCAACTCTTTGATTCATTAATTCTTTGTATTGATATGTTAGTCTATATTGCATTAATTTTTGCTCAGAGCTATATAATTTCCTACCTTCTTTAGGCTCTGGGTTTGACTTGCTCTTCCTTTTTAGAAACTTGAGGTACATCACAAGATTGTTCCTTTTTTTTATTTGTATTTTTTTATTTGTATTTTTTTTGTTTTTTCACATCATAAGATTGTTTATTTGTGCTTGTTCTGTTTTCCTGAGGTGGGAGTTCACCACTTCCCCACATGTCTGGGAGCCAACTGAATGCAAGAAAGTTTGGGAGCATTTGGGACCCCACCTTGCCACCACTCACCAGCACAGGAGCCACACTGAGCACTGGGGAACTTCAAGTCCTCATCCTGCCTCATCATGGGAGTGAGGCTGAGCTCCAGGAAGCCTCTGGAACTTCAAAAATGAAAAAATGAGAAGCAAAATGCAATGCCAGACCTCCACACTACCCAAAACAAATCCAGGAGACATCAAAGCAGAAAAGCCTAGAAGTCATACACCAGAAATTTCTGAAATGATAGTAACTGAAAAAAAAAAAAAAAAAAAAAACTCCATCAGGCCATAGAAGACATCAGATCAGAAGTAATATCTCAGGTGAAAAAAAAATGACAACAATAATGAAAGAAATGTTCAGCATTCCCAAAAGATGATATTGACAAGGAAATAGAAGAACATAGTCAACTCACGGAAACCTTCAGTGAACAATATAGAAAAGAACTAGAAGATATGAAACATGTAAACAGATGTCCAGGAAATTAAAAATTCCATCAAAAGCTGGAAAAATTCCCTGAAAGAAGCTGAGGATAGACCTTGAAGACAGCATTGCCACTAATGTACGTGAAGAAGGGATCTCTTAAAAATAACAAGGAACCAGGAGATCATAATTCAACAACTGAAAGACAAAGCAAAGAAAAACAATGTCATAAAAAGACTATTTGCAGAAATAATAGTAGAAAATTTCCCAGGCATGGGAAAAAAATCAGACATCCAGTTAAGTGGAGCATATAGAGCTCCAGTTAATCATAACCAAAATAAAAGCTACACCAAGACATATAGTGATCATGATGCCAGAAACTCAACAAAAGTTCAGAATATTAAAAGCTGTTAGAGGAAAGAAACAGATCATCTATAAAGGAAAGCCTATCAGAATTACAGCAGACTTCTCAACACAAGCTATCAAGGCATGAAGAGCTTGGAGTGTAGTAGTTCAGGTACTGAAAGCAAACAACTTCCAACCCAGATTGATGTGCCCTGAAAAACTATCTTTGACAGCTGTATACCTCCCTCATTATATAAACCCCCAAAACATCATTTGTTCTTCTATAAAACACCAAAACTTCTGCCAGTCCCTGGAAGATAAATCTTGAACATCTTTTTCTGTTTTGCCCAGTAAAACCAGGCTAAGCAAAGCTCCTTTCTTGCCCTCCCTGTTGCTTGGATGGCACTATACCACAGGTATGGCATGGTATGTTGGGACCACGGGTATGAACTCCAGGAACAATGTCAGAAAGGTTATGGATATGCAAATGGCTGCTTTTTATAAACCTAAATTCTAGAACTGATGAGTGAAAATCTTTTTCTTTGTTTCCGTAAGCACAGCTTACAAAGTATTAACTTTGCCATAAAATACTGGAAAAAATTGAATGTCTATCCAGTGTGATTTGTATAAAGATACCTCAAAAATGTGTATGTTCCCGCACCATTCTTATGGGAGCTTATTGTCTCTCAAATATTCATATCATTCTATCTTTTTAACATTCTGTTCTTCAATGCTTCTCCAATAATTACAACTGGAAAAAATTACACTATGTAATTACTCTAGACAATTTAATACTCTAGCAAGCTTTGGAGCTTTTCTGGCTGTTAATTTATAACTTAAGGAGCCACTGAAACACTCAATAACCAGGAAGTCCATATATTATAAGTAAAAGAAACTGGGAAAAGAATAGGGGATCCACAGCACGATGCTGTGTCCACATTAATAAAGCAGATTATTAGATTTCCTAAAATAAGTAATCCCAAATGAATGGCTGTACATTGCTGATTTCAGGAGTCAGTCTGAAGATGCACTTCTGGATTAGAAGATTTGCATTTCCATGGTCTTTCTCTTCCTTGAACTTACAGGTTTCTGCACAGGGTACCATTATTCTTTCTTTGTGCAGTGCATACATAAAATGTTCTAATAAACTCAACCATTGTGATGAACCCAGAATTTATCAAGGGCTTTTAAGCTTTTCCAAGAGACTCAAATGAAGTAGGGTAGCCTATATTTCGTTTTGGGAGTTTTATGTATAATTAGGAAAATTAGTTATTTCTCTGCAGGCTATGGTTATGAATTTAAGAAAATTCCAATTCATCTCCTTAGTAAATTAGACAAAGAAACATCTCAATCTGAATTTCTTTCCATAGAAAAACTGGAAATTGTTTCACACATAAAATTTTTCACTCTAATACCTATTCGTCTACTGTTTTAGAGATTTAAAAAATGAAGGACTAAAGTGAATATAACAAGATCATCATAATAAAGAATTTTTAGAACCTTAAAATTGCCACCTCATCTGAAAATATTCTCTTATTGTCTAATATAACATCTCCAACTTAGAAAACATTTATCCAGTGTCTAAAAAAGAATCATAGGTAGAATAGTATAAAAAACTTGGCAACATTTGTGTCATGTTGTAGATACTTTATCAATGCCAGTATTTCCAAGACTCTTCAAAGAACTAGTTGAATGTACAATTTGTTACAAAAATCATACAGAATAAAATGCCCATATGATAGGACTGAGATAAAGAGGGAAAAGACTTTGTATGTACATCCCATTTCCATAGCGTTCACATGTGTGTGATGTGCCTCTGTGTGACTGTGTGCATGTGTGCATGCTAAAGACACAAAGTAGACTCCAGTAAATAGAAGTGATCACCTTTTACTTTTAGTTGAAATATTTTAAAATATCTTTTTTATACTCTGCTAGTTCAGTTTAATTTATAATCCTGTTTTTATTCCAAAAAGAGTTTACCCAAATATTTTCCTAATGGTTAGGTAAGCTGACACAGAAAAAAACTTGAAAAATATAAGCAAACGATAATTGCTATGAAAACCCTACATATGACGAATAAGAAAATTGTGAGTACCTATTGTGTCAATCCTAAATGTGCTTCATAGTTTCTTCAAAAGAACATTTTAAAATATTAGTATAATTACCTTAGGAGTTATGATGGCTGAACTCTAGATATTTATTAACATAAGCTCTGATGTATGCCAACCAGAAAGATAAAATATGTTACAAGACAAATCCTTGTAGCCAGCAACAGAAAGGCTTGATGGTAGTTTGTGCAATGTCCGCTAAATATAAAAAGACTAGGTATTTTGTAATGAAAATTTGGAGAGTGAAATCATAAGTTGTTTGCATTGAAATTCCATGCATTATAAGTAAGAAAGGCTTACATGAAGTAGGGAGAGCTTTGAGACAGATGACAATCCAAGCCAGGTGTGGTAGTGCAAGACCGTAATCCCAGCACTTGGGAGTCTGAGGTAGGAGGATCCTTGTGAGCTCAAGCCCCACCTGAACTGCATAGCAAGACTCTGTCTCAAGAAAAAGAGACACTCTAGAAGAAGTGCTGGTAAATTCTGGGTTGGTCTGTATTGTGAGGAATATGTCGCAGCAAAGAAGGTGAGAATGGGATTTAAATTAAGGTTTTAATAATATACATTGTAAGACACATAATTCATTTGCCCTAGAGCTTGTTAGCTCAGTCACCTAACTCCATCTTTTCTCCAATTCATTCACTGGACCATTATTTTAAAGTTAGAGCATTTCGGATTATTTCAAGTGAAATCTAAGTACAAACAGTGTAATTATCTATTCTATTTAGTATATATTAATTATCTGAAATTATTAAGCAATATCAAACTTTTGGAAATGAATGGTGCAAGGGAAACTCTTCAGCGTTTAGAAAAGTTATCAAATTTGACCTTTTCGTACCATGTACAAGCTAACCTTGGGGAGGTTAGTAAATGTGTGAACAAAATGTGTTAGGGTTGAGGAGGAGAGTGGACATTCCTTATTAAACTGGGAAAAGATGAAGCAAATGATATAACTGCAATGCACAACAAATATTTAAATATGATGAAAGCAACAGTCCACAAATCATATAGAAAATGAACCAGAGACAAAAATAGATCTGTAAATGTATGATAGATATTATACATATAAATAAATGATAACATACAGAATGAGAAATGCAAATTAAAACAACGTTGAAATATTGCATCCCCCTCTTCAGATTGCTCATAATCCCACAGTTTGAATAGATGAGTTTGGCTTTTACTCTAAAAAAAATGGTAAAAAGTTGTGGGCAGGATTTACCAGCATTGTACATTTATCCTTTGACCTAGGAAATTAACTTCTAGGAAGTTAAACTGGTTACACTCCCAATAAAACAAAAATAGAGACAGACAAGGTTATGCTATGCAGCTTTATGTGTAGACGCAGTATGTGTAGACTACTATTCCAAACCCACTTATTAACTTTAAAGTGACATTTGCTGAACAAATCATTTCACATGCCATGTATGATTTCTTTCAAAATCATAAAGATGTCCATCAATTAATACAAAAAAGTTCTGAAGTGTCAACTTGAGAAAGCCAAGTGCTCCAAAGTGTGTATCATATGGTACTTTTGTTCATGAAAGAAGGGAGGAAATAAATAAAATACATGTGAAAACATTTTTTGTACGTTTAATTTTACAGTTATGGGAAGAGAGAATTTCAAAATTCTTCAAACGCAGTTTGCGCTAATGAGTAAATGCGTGTCTGTTGAAAATGGATTCCTATTGAAAAAGAAAGTGGTACAAATATAGGAAGTAATAATTGAGTTGAAGTGAATATTGTGTAGATTTTACATTAAAGCTGTAAGAATACATACATGTATTTATTTTTTTCAACTTGGGAAACCACCTAGAAGTAACATCAGTTGTCATAGCACTGAGCATCCCTACTATTAAGACTCTGGCTTGTAAAAACCTCTTGCCATCAAATGAAACAAAGAATCTGGAAAACACAGTGAATCCATCCCAGGATAAGGCGAGTGTAAAGTAAACTTTGGTCATTTAATTGTACCATAAATTGTTAAAAGAATCGTGGAATGATGAAGACTTAAAAAAAAAAAAAGAAACCCAAGAGCCAATCTGGAGGGTCTTCCATGTCAAATGTGGGTAAGTCCATCACCAAAATAAACAAAGAGAATCATGAGTTACAACATTTCAGTTTAAATGAGTATGCATTATTTCATTTTGACATTGAGTAAAAGATAAATACAAAATATATAGGTTTTTTAAAAAGGAACCAAGGAGAATACAAATTATGTCCAAATAGATAATGCCAGGTTTTAAAGGCAACGTGAATGACGGAAGAGGAAATCATTTTGCAATTCTCCTCAGTTTGTTCTTTGCAAAAGCCTTGGGAAGGAGTGTTGAGAACAGTAATGGTGCATTATCTCAAAAAGTCTACCCCAAGATTTCCCTTATGTGGAAAGGAAAGTATAACTCCACACCATGGAAAATTCCAAAACTCACTCAGGGCTCAAAATAAATGAAACTAGAAGGAATAGCAGGCCACTTTGTGCCTTTTAACATACATGATGCTTCTTTTGTGCCATGCACTGGCAAGAGAGATATTACTTGAATCTCAACCCTAGAAGTACTAGACAACCTCACAACTGAGGAGTAGCTATAAAATTTACTTTGCATATTTCAGAAAATGAGTGTTATATCAAAATAAGGGCAAGGGACAACTTCAAATTAAAAGAAGTCTAAATTATGTAGAAAACTACAAGGCCAATTTGAGCTCCTAAACCATATTTTCTATTAGAAGGAGGAGATGACAGCAGCATTATGGAAATGGTCCATAGCTAACTCACAGGTGGAAAGTGTGGATTATTGTGCCAGGATGGAGAAAAACAGAGTAAGGTTTATACATGGTCTTCACCTCACGCAACATGTGGCATTGAGGTGATAGTTAATAGCTAAAATATGGAGGAAAATGAGCATAAAATGTCTCCTGATGAAAGATATGGTGAGAACTTCAGAAAATTGGCCAATGTTTTTATCCTCTGCTGCTTTGTGACTACCTATACTTTTTATTGTTGCTGAAACTTAGGCAATTACACATCAAAAAAGAAATTGTTCTGTATAAATGCATATCTACAGAAAAATAATTCACTTGAATTCTTAAAGTATTTACATATGGATGAGAAGTCCAACATATGGACCATTAAGTAGAACAAATTTGTTTTTTAAATACACCTACAACGACAGGAAACAGAGTCAATTCTTGATAGTGTACAATATCAATAGAGATTTGGAGGATATGTGATTTAAACAAGAACATGTGTACATGTTTATGTGCATGATGAAGTAATCTTCTATCACATTCTGAAAACTGAGTGCATTGCACAGTTCCGTTTATTCAGAGAAATTTCAAAACGACTTTCATTCCCAATAGCCTATCTAATTGGAAAAACAAGATAATTTCAATTTGTAAAGTTTAACTCACTTCTTTTTAAAGTTAGGAACTAACTTCTTCTATTTTGCTGTCAACCTCTAGGTGAAATGTATCAAAAGTTTGCATAGTAATTTTCCCATTAAAATGCAAATCAGTTTTCCTCAGTGACAAATACTAAATTAAAACCCTAATATAAAATGGAGACATGCCTTAATGGTTGCATATTTAAAATCAATCCTATGTTAAGATCTGAGTTATGGGGTTAGAGCATGAGTTAAGTTTGTAAAAATAGTTTCTAATATTATTTCATGCTTGATAATGTGATTTTCTAATAAGGAAGAGATTTTAGTTATAATGCAGGTTATTAATTGACATTTGAAGTAAATATTTAGTTTTGATCTTATGTATAGGCTTATAATTTTAATAAACAACTTGACACTAAAATGGTATATTTCTATAATTAAAAAGAACCTCAGATCTTGGATGAGGGAGGACTTTATAGTAATAATTTGACTGATATATTATTGATATACTAATGATAATCTTCAATAGCTCAATAAATACCATATAGTACCTCGCATTGGCTCCTGGAATGAAAAAAAAACCACTGATTTAAAAAAATGTACAGATATTCAGTGATGAACATCCTAAAAGTATTTTGCAGCATCCAAGGAAGGTCTAGAGTTTGGTTAATAATAAGCTTGTCAATGTTGTATCAATCAGGATCCCAGGGATGGATCATATTTTAGACTCACTTTAATGTACTAAGAAAATGGAGCAATCATGACTTTATATCAATAGAAAAGCTCACAGATCATATTTCAATATCTACATCTACCCTGCACTTTTGCATGTTGCTCTAATTTTTATACTCAAATTCTCCACATTTCATTAAAATGGAATTTAATTTTGCTATTGTCCCTAACTTTTATTCTTCTGCTTATCAACGCAAGAGATAACATGCTTGTTCTTCATCCAGTATCTATACATGAAAACCACTGAACTATTCAAATCTTTTTCAGTTCCTTATGTACCCTCGAAGTAATCAGCAGCATTGTTTCCTTTAGCACATCAGATTCATGCGATCAAATTGGGACCAAATCAAATTCAGAAAAAAAATAGTATGTCTGGGATAAGCAAATCCTTGCAAACACGCCATCAGCACATCTGATTTCAAATATGGATATTTTCTCCATGATCTTGTAGTTATCCTATATATTTTTTAGTCAAATTATTCTGTCATTACAATTATGCCCTCATTACAAATTATGGATAACTGCAGTTAAGAAATGATGTAATGCGTGCTTTTCTTAATGCGCATTTACCTCATATTAGTACCTACAAAATCTTGGATGAAGAGAAAGAGAAAGAAATCATGCAAAGCCAAGAAACGTTGAGCATGAATTTGGGATGCTCATTCTTTTACATTGTAATTGTTTGTCTGAAGTACCTGGGATTAAAGGTGAGGTCACTGTACCATTGAGCATTTTTATTAAGATGAGATCATGCTAAACCGCTGCTGTGATTGTGACCTAGATGCCTTCTTCCCTTCCTTCTCCTATGTGTGCACGTTGATTCGATCATGGAGGCACTGGGCTTGTCAATGGGTCCCCAATCGCAGAGCTGAGAAGTTGAATGTGCTCTTTGGAGGTGAGTCCTGGTTAGAGTTTGGTCACTGGGACAATGACAAGAAAGGGCGTATTCTTGCCCTATGTTCCTGCCAGCTTTCTGTGTTTGGCTGCTGTGGTTTAAACATCTTTTCATCAGCCATCCGGTTTCTGCCTCAGAGCCCTCCTATAATGAACTGAGATGGTGAGGCAAGTTAAATCTCTCCTCCTTCAAATTATGCACATCAGGTACTTTGTCCGGTTGATAGGAAAGCAGCTCAGACAACTGCCCGGGTTGAATATTGGTCTATCATTAAAAAAATAAAAATAAAATTCTGCCACTTGAAGCACAGTTTATGAAACCAAAGGACATTATTTTAAGTGAAATAAAGCAGAAAAAGACAAACACCTCCTGTTCTCTTTCTCATGGTTACAAATACAAATTAATCTAAGTATAAAATAACGCCACTGGAAGATGGAAAGGAGGGGCGCAGGATCAGAGTAAGTGGTGCTATGGGTACCATAATATAAGAAGAAAGAAGGAATAAGTTATTCCAGACTGCAGCACAGTGGAGTAAATGTAGACCACAGCAACATTGCTTTAAATTTAATGAATACCTAGAAAGAACAACTCAAAGTTTCCAAGTATAAAATGATAAACAGAGGAGAACGCTAATTACCCAAAATTATTCAGAGCATGTCATATGCATATGTTCACACATCATGTCATACTCCACTATTAAGTACAATTATTATATATTAATCAAAATTACATGGGACATAAAACAACTGATATTCATGGTGATTTCCAAGTAACAAGTGACAGTATTTTAGGAAAACTGTTTTATTCCCTTTATCTCCTTTCTAGCACAAACACACAGTCATTGCTTCTCTAACTGAAATAAATATCTCCCTGGTACTAACCTGGTCCCCAGTAAGCCATTGACTGATGGATCCACTATGCTGTTTTGTATAAAGTCTGCCTTGGTCTGAGTTTTGACCTGTTCTGTCTCCTTTGCTTACTTGTTTTTTTGCTTTGTCTTTTTGGGACTAACATTTATCTTTGGTAATATTTCTCTTCCTACATCATTTCTTTTCTCCATGTTTGTTTTGCAAAGGTCATCCAGGCTATGCCATAGTAGTTTTTGAATCTTAGATGACTATCTTAAAGATACATGCAGTAAAATATCAGAGAATACTGCATAACGAGTGGTGAATACAATGAATGTATTGAATATATACAATAATATTGCATCCAAAAAATTGATGATTTTATTACAGAGGCATCTATTTTAACTGGTAGCGTCAATCACTTCTTTTTTCTTGAGTTCCTCCTCCTCCTCTTTGCACTTCTCCTTATTCTTCTTTTCTTTACGGAGAAAAAGCTTTAAATGAAAAGGGAGAGAAAGTGGGATGGGACTTCAGCTCAGACAAAGAGAATCCGAAGCATGCACATCTCTGATGGAGAAAATCAGACCGACTTCTACAGTTGCATATTTTTGGGAACCAGTCATAGGGCAGAGTATGCATTGTTTGCCCGTAGCTCTACTATCATGGATTTGGTTCAGTGGAGTATATTTCACAGTGTAACCCAAGGAGAAATTCATATGTTGTGTATATAAGTTATAGGCTGTGGTGTAAATAATTCACAAAGATATGCCTAACGCCAATACACTATGTAGACAAATAATTCAACAAAATTAAATTTCTTAAAATATTCTATAGGTTATACTTATGAGAAATAAGGAAATGGAGCTAGGGAGGGAGAGAGAGACAGGTAAATGGATAAAATGTAAAGTAATTCAAATAATAATAGTTGAAGCAAGTAATTTTGCATTCAGTGTACTAATAATTTGAGATACATTCTGTCATTTAATACTCAAGAGAAACCTATGAAACGGAGACTCAAAATCATTAGACAACGTTCTTAGTTTATGAATTTAGACCATGATAGTGGCAGGATGCAAACGAAGACATTCAGTCTGGAGTTTATATTCCCTACCTTTCCAGAGCTGCAGCAAAATTTTTCTGCTCTTGAGCTCACTGCAGTCTCTCTGAAATTCTGGGAATATAATCACAAGGAAACGAACCCTTAGTCTCTGGTGTGATTTGGATAAGGTTTGCGCATTCTCCTCAAAGGCTGATGTGGGAGAGTCTTGGTCTGCAATGTGGCAATATTAAGAAGCAGCAGAACCTTTAAAAGACAGAGCTGAACACAATCAGTGAACGCTCTGGGGTACTACCCTGAGTCTCACAGAAAGAATTAGTACCCGAGAGACAAAACTGGTAGGAACAATTAAGCCTGGCCTCTAAAATCACTCTACCTTTTTTCCTACCTTGTGATCTCTCACACACGTATGCCCGTCACTGCAATGCCATCTGTCAGGAGGCTGCTGTCAGAGCAAATAGCATCCCTGTTTTGCACATAACCCAGCATCCGGTCTTTTGGCATGACAGTGGGAAATGAAGGGATGTCATCTCCCCAGAGCTACATTCTTGTCTTTCTCCCTCTTCCAGGGATAATCCAGGTGAACATGTCTGAGCAAATTTGTGTCTGAATTTGTAAACTTCAATATCATCATTGTTCTCTTAAATCCTGTAGGTCATTTTTGTCTATAAATTCTGCAAGTAGAGGCTGAGAAGCCCAAGCTATGGTTTCGTTTTCAATTCAGTTTTAGTTTTTCTTTTAGACAATTGTGCTTTAAAACCTCATAGTCCCCTTAAATGATTAATTCCAACACAGGGTCCAAATATACACTGGGTGTGTGGGGAAAAGTAAGTAAATGAGAGAAGCAACGGCAGGCAGGATAACAATGACATAAGCATGCATGTAGAGTGGCTCTCTCACCCTGGAAACGTCATGACAGCTACTATGAATCAATGTGGTCATCACAGAATACGCTAATCTCCTCTGTCTTCCAGAGCCCACAGATTGAAAAGATTTATAGTTAAGAAAGAAATAACAAAGAAAAGTGGTGACAGAGAATACATGCCTGTTAGAAAAAAATGGCAAATGGGCTTTGTACAATGAACAAAAAGAATGTATATCATTTTATTGAATGTTATCTACAAAATTTATAGTTTTGACAATTTTGGCAATCAAAAGAGAAAGGATTTTCATCACTGTGATAATGACTTTGGCAAAAGTGACCACGCTACAGCAATATAAAAAGCCTGAAAATATAGGTGAGTCTGTAATGGGAACTTGTATTGTCCTTTGGGAATGTTTCATTTAAACACTTGTGTAAGTCGAGATGTGGGAAGTAAAATATCAGCGGTTGTTAGCAGTAATGATTTTTAAACCAGGATCATTAACCAAACAGATTTCTGAAAGAACTGGGGATCAATTCTGTTGAAGTCGCACAAACGTTTAGAAGGATGGTTAGACTGCAAAGAGAGTAAAAGAGAGCAAGAGATATTGACGGCTCATTGAAGAGGTCAACCTCAAAAATATTGACTTGCAACTTTTAAGTAGATGAACTCTTCTGGGAAGACACACAGAAAGAGCCATTGACTAGGTTCCAAAGTCTTAACACATTCTTTCTTTTAGAGAACTGAGACTGAACTCTGAGCTCATATTGAATTCACAGGAGCTTTCAGGGAGTTCAGATTAGCACAACAGGGGGTAAAGCAAGATCAGATTGCGGCCTTTTAATGTTCTCTGTGTTCAGCGCCTCAGAAGTCAGTGGGAAGGCACAGTGTGGAGAAACTCAATGGGGGCAACGAATGAGAAGCGCGCATCTGTATCTTTTTCTGGCTTGTGTGGCAGACTAAACCCCATATAATAAATGAGCTAATTTGTCATTTACAACTCATTATTAGAAACCATCCTGGTAGGCACATTATTAACAGTGTGTTGTGTGTAACTTTTTGATAACTCGCAAAAGTGCTCAAGTTTTCAACTGCGTTTGAAAAAGCGAACTCAGATATAAATTCAAATTGCACATTTTCTCCTTTGGAAATATGATGCAACTTACTATCTCTGACCTCAGTGCCTGAACTTCGTAGGATAAGAATACTATTTTATAAGAGAAGCATGATAGCACATGTAATGACATGCTTGCAGCGCCTACACTGGTATTTGATGTGAAAAGATGGCTCAATAATTGCTAGGTTCTTTCTCACTTTGATTCATTTGCACATTACTAACAATAGAAAAACTAAAATGTGACAGTGTTTCACATTAGAAGAATATAATAAATACAGAATTGATCTATTTGTTTATTTTACTAATTCACTTATTTAAATCTAAGTCATTAAATACTAACTGCCTTCCAAAGATTCTTCATAATCTAAACTGGAGCTATCTTTGAAAGAGAGTTCCATCTAGTATCACTGAAATCTATTAAGGTGTCTATGAGATTGTAGATATTTCAGAGAAGTTCTCAAGTTCCAAACTAATATTGCATAGTTAAATATCCAATCTCTTTTTTATTCTAAAATTTAAAATTTATAACCTAATGAATATTCATATTTTCACATGATGACTTTCAATTTTTGTATTGGTTGAGGTGAAGGATGATATTGTCTTCCTGGTTTATTTATAGATTAGGACTGAAGGAAATTCAGGTAGTTACTAGATTGCAATGGCTCAAAATTAGCATAGTGACAATGTTAAAAAGGGAACTGAGTTAAGGAAAGGGGAGAAGTTCTGAGTTTGTGTATGAGGTGTTTCATTGTGGGCAGCTGTAGGATTTCGCAGTTTTTGAGTTTTCACATTATTTGAAAGGGTTACAAGAAGCACATCTCACAGTCATCAGAGTGATATTTGAAAGACAGAACTGAGCAGCGATATGCTTGTGTGACCCCACTCCACCGCCTCCTTCCTGCTATTCAAGATTTATTCAAAACTGAAACTAAAAGTTTTGTCAGATGCCTTTCAGTTGCAACTCATGAAGAGTCTTGTAATTATGACTAAAAGCACCAGATGCATTTCTACTTAGGAAAAATTGATATAGGAGAATTAGGATTTCATGCACTCACATTTGCAAGCTCAGAAAATGTATTACAGGTTCCAAAACATTCTGATATTTAGAGTTCTTGTCTCAGAAATATGTTCAGGGTGCACCTATGCCAAAAGAATACTTCACAATTCAAATTAGTTTATAAATAGGGCCAAATAACCTAACAAGTATTTACATTCTGAAGATTTAGTGATCATGTTTTAAATTACATGCAAAAAAGGGAAAACTGAAACATACGGCTTCGTTGAGCAAATTCTCAGCTACCTATTGTAGTGCTGTTGCTGAGAATGGAATCCTACCAGTCCAAGAAGTACAATTCATTTTACATGACAACCACTAACATCATTTCTCACAGTTTGATCTCTGCGTGTGTGTCCCCTCATCTGCTAACACATGGAAAATGTTCTAGGTGGGAATTTAAGGGCCAGGCCTTCATGTTTAGGATGGTTGTTCTCACATCTGGACTAGGATGGTCACAGTACTGGTGAAAAGACATTTTAATGTTCCTTGAGAAAGGAATCAACAATTTCAAATCATAGTGTGTCAGCAAAGTGCAGGAAAGTCAGACATAGTCAAGCTATTCTCAAGCTGTTGTTCATGCACTGGAAAGCTACAGTCAAATCTTCATGATACCTGACTGCCCAGTTTGTCAGAAATGTTTGTTTCAATTCTTATACATTAGATTCAGAAATAATACTTGTCTCATTCTGCTTTTCGCAAATAAGAACTTAGATCTAAACATGATTTGTACCCTTATGGTATAGGTTTCAGATGGAAGAAGCTAAGATATCACTATTTTCTCCTAAAAGTAAATAAAAAACTGTGAACATGAACAAAATTCTTATGTCTGTAAGAAAAATGAGATCATAAGGCAAAACACTGCCCTATACATTTCAAAGATATTCAAGAATACAGAAAATCATCTATCCACACGAATTTCATAGACTGAAACTTGTACTGATTAAAAATATGAACGGCTTCATTTTAATGCTCATATTTTAGCAACCAAAGTCTCCTGGTCCAACCTCTTACAGGTCCAAACTTTACATGAGCTGTCTTTCTGGCTACCAGCAATACTTTTTCAAATTATTCAGCTTTCTGCTTTCGTCCTGTTTCTCGTGGTAAATATGGCTAAAAGGCTGCAGTAATAACCATGCTAGGCTTCAGTAAAATTTCCTTCACCAGATTAATTAGTCTACCACTCTTAATATTAGTCCCCTGCAAAGTCTCAGACATGAGCAAAATATAGACAAGTTTTCTGCCAAAGCAGAAAACTACTACATATAGTCTTGAGTCTAAATGCCAATGGAACTCTTGTTTCCCAATGAATCTTCTGGGTCTGGTCTTCCCTGTCTGCATTTTTATCAACATTCTGGTCTTTTTAGTTCCCTCTAGAATCTCCCATCAATTTCAGCTTACAAATGATAGAACTTCGGAGCTACTTTCTCCAATCTTTTCCAAAGAACTTTCTTAGACATGTGCCAAAGGTTCTCAAACCATATTGTCAGGTATACTTATTTTCAAGACCCTACTTCTCTGGTACCAAAAGCATACCTTAGTCAATTTTTGTTGTTAGACAAAAGACCTACAACCTACAATTTAAAGGAGGAGAGATTGATTTGTGTTCAAGATTTTAAAGGTTTTGGTCCACAGTTGGCTGGCTCAAACACAATACCCTTATGGTAGAATGGCCAGCCCTGCAGGACTGCTGCATGGTAGCCAGGGCAGAGAAAGGACAGGAGACACATAGCTATGGTTTGTGTCTGGATGTTTCCCCAATGCCTCATGCAGTCATGGGGGCGGGCTTCTAGAGTTTGTGCTTGACTGATTAGTGGTCCAATGTGGGAATATGGGTATGAGGGATACATCGCCCTGGAGTGGGTAGTCTGCATATAATATAACGGAAGGAAGGAGGTTTACTCTTGCTGCTCCTCTCCATTTAGCTCTTGCTGCTTTTGCTGCCTTCCTCCTCCATGAACTTTTTCCCTCTGCTATATGCCACTCTGCTTTGGAGCCAGTCAGCTATGGACTGAAACCTCCACCAACTGTGAGAAAGAAACCTTTCCTTCCTTAATTCCGGGTGCGAGGTACTTTGTCTCAGCAATGAGAGAAAAGTAAGCAAGACACACATCCTTTGAGATCACAAGTCCACGGACTTGCCTGTTCTGACCAGATTCCACCTCCTATAACTCAGCTACAGTGTTACAGAAAATGCCCCCCAGAGGGCGTTGGTTGCCTGGCAATGTGAACCTCCAGTGTATTCCAGTTTCTATTTTTCTGTTACCCAAGTAACCCTCCCCCCGTTTATTTCCGTTTCTGATACATTTTTTCCCAGGAAGGGTTGGTCACTGGAATGCACATTGTAAAACTCAAGCCCAAAATGACAAGCCGCTCTGTCTCTGTACTTCTCCCCTGGCAT
Source organism: Dinomys branickii (assembly GCA_004027595.1). Classification (NCBI taxonomy): domain Eukaryota; kingdom Metazoa; phylum Chordata; class Mammalia; order Rodentia; family Dinomyidae; genus Dinomys; species Dinomys branickii. Next base: position 39,590 of record PVLD010009015.1, read on the forward strand.
GCCATAAAAACCTCTTTCCCTGAGCCTTCCAGGACTGAAGTTTTGCGACTCATTCCACATAGTAAAGCTGATTCTTACCGCCAAACCTCGGTGCCACTCGGCTCTTGGTCAGAACTTTGCTGTTACTGTTACCCCATGATCCAACAACATTCGAAAAGCTCCACTTCTGAACACTCCTGACTGGTAGAGGACATCTAGATCTAAGGTTTATCAAACTGTAATTGATTTATTTTTGGAGTCTCAGTGTAGACGAGTCCAAGTGTTAAATCAATCCCACAATTTTTGAAATTTATCTTGAGGAGCACAAGTAGATTCTTGCAGAACATGTTGCTTCTGGTCCAGAAAGGTGGAAATAAATTATGCTGAAATAATGTAGTTGTTCTTAAGAGGCTCTGCCTTTAGAGAGGAGAAAACCTTTTTAGCCAAATTTTAACGTGATGGAGATTTCTCACAACTATCTTGATCCAGAGAAATGTCTAACTCTAGAGAGATTCAACCTTCCATTCAGGAAAATGAAATTGCCCTAATTTAGACCATATCAGTCATCCTGTCACACCCGATGGGTGAGAACTTAGGGGTGCTGAGAAACACAGACAAAATTCCTGGTTCAAGGGCAAATGCTAAAAGAAAGACTGAGGGTTACAATTTGTTCTATAGAATCTATAAATCCCATATTCATGACAGAAAGTGGATATTGTCCAGACATCAGTCCTTCACAAACTGATGTGTAAATGCAGTGGGATCCCAACACAAATTCTACTGTAAACTATAGAATTTAGTTATTGGAATAGCGATTCTAAATTTTATATGGAGAGGCAAACTATTCCAAAACTGAACGAGTAATTAAAGAAGAAGAATAAAGTTAGAAGGCTGACATTACTAGATTTTAAGAATTATAAAGTGGTAGGGCTGGGGATATAGCTCAGTGGAATAAGTGCTTGCCTGGCAAGCACAAGGTCCTGAGTTCGATCCAAAGAATTATAAAGTGGAAGTAATATAGTTTAGTGTAGACAAAACAATAAATAAACAGATCAAGGCAACATAATAGAACACAGTAGGTCAACTCATTCTTCTTAAGAAGAAGGTGATACATCTGAGAAAGAAACAGTTTTTGTAACAGTGCTGAATATCTAGGCATAAAAATCTCTAGACTCAGAATATACACCTTTCTCAAAAATAAATTCAGAATATATCATAAACTTAAATGTGAAATACAAAACTGTAATATATCTAATAGATAACATAGGAACAAAGTCTAGTTTTCTATGGATTTGACAATACCTTTTTAAATAAAACACTAAAGCGTGATTCATTAAAGAACAGAAAATCTATAGTTCATTAAAATTATGTCTATTTTCTTAAGATAGTGAGAAGAGCATTGGAAGACAAGCCACAGATTTCAAGACTATGTCCTATTTCTAAAACAATATTCTGGTGAGCATTGGTAATCAAAATATTCAATATATTCTTAGAACTGCACATAAGAAACAAAGAATTCCAAATAAAAAGTGAACATAAGTCTTGAATCGCCACCTCACTAAAGAGGGTGCAACCACCATACATAAACATATGAAAAGATACTTTAATTCTATCACATAAGGATAATGCAAATGAAACTAAAAATTGCTACCACTACATAATGCTAATAGAATGTAGTACACCACAAATGAACCCTACTGTACACTGTAGAATTTAGTTCCTAGTCATATATCAAAACCAGCTCATTAATTCTAACAAATCCACAGCTCTAGTGGGGAATGGTCATTGTGAGGGAGGCTGAACATATTTTGGGCAGGGATTTTGCAAGAAATGCTTCCGCTCTCTTGTGAATTTTGTTGCAAACTTAAAACTCCTCTGAACAATTAAATTTTTTAAAACAGATGAATAGTGTCTGTGTGTTTGCACACATCCTATTGTGTGTATGCAACATGTGGAGAGAACCATGGAGAGATATATCAGGACCAAGAGGATGAGACATAGAAGTATCTGAAAATGTTGTACCTCATTAGTGAAGATCATTGAAAATGTTTTGTAGTTGATCATTTACAATAAAGCAAAGCTGTGTTGATAGAAAATAGGAAGCAACCATGTAGCAACTTACTCCTCTTGAAGTCATGTGATTTTCTGAAAAATGTATTTTTCTGGAAATAATCAAATTTCAATTTGCCATTTAATGTTAGGTTCAAATGCCAACTCTAAGACATGTTGCGGTTTTCATCTTTCGTAATAGATTTTAATTTTCTCTGTGTTATGGTTGATACATTGTGTCAACTTGGGGAGTCCAGAGGTTTGGCTGAGTGATTCAGCAGGAAGCCAGGGTGCTTTCTTTGTATACGTCCTGAGCCTGTGGATAAGCAAGGCATGGAGATTGTGTGAGAGCTACATGTCCTCTGGGTGGGGGTAGCCTGTTTACAGTGTAAGGGATGGAGAGAGGCTGCTTGCAGCCATTCCTCCAATTTGCTCTTGTGGTTTTTGCTGTGCTCTGCTGCCATGAACAGTTTGCCCTCTGCCATGTACCGCTCTGCCTCAGAACCAGCCAAGTATGGACTGAAACCTCCACAAACTGTAAGCTAAATAAACCTTTCCTTCTTTCATTTTGGGCCTTTGGTATTTTGTCTCAGCAACGAGAAAAAAGTAACCAAGACACTCTGGTCTTGCTTTATTTGTAATAGTCTTATTCCAAAGAAGTTTAGTCAAAAATCAAAATGAACTGCACTTTTGTGATAGTTTTATATACTGTTCACATAAACTTTATATATAATAATATAGATATGTTACATATGATGTTTACATAATTTATTTCGCTTATATAATAAATATTCTACTCTCCTTGAATTAAGGTTGCTTCTATATTTGTCTTTCTCACTAGACTTGGAAGGCTTTTTTGATAGCAGTCATTTTTTTCTTCTCCTTGCATTTAAGGAGAGCATAATATCATAAAATATGATTGTATTTGTTTGAACTGTAATAGTTCACAAACAGTTTACATGTGCATTAGATGTTTGTTATTCTCCATTTGATATTACACTCAGTGCAATATGTGCCATCATTTTAATAGTATTGATAGCTTTACTGTGACCATAGCAACCTTTCATAAATCTAATGGAAGGGCTATGATTCAAAATCATTTCCACAGCCCTAGGGCAGTGTATGTTTGCTTACACCAGGCTTATCTAAGCACTTGCTTTCCAAGTACCACCACATTCTATACGTTAATAAATATAATTAAATGTACATATTGGAAATTCAAAAGAATATGTAGAGCAAATTTTTAAGAAAAACAGGTAAGATGAACATTTTTGAAAAAGCGACCATGCCTTTAGACATGAATATCCTATACTGTCAGACCCTGACAAGCTTGTGGAATGGTCCTGGCTTCTCTAATGTTCACTTTTCTTGGGTTTAATTACACATGAAAAATGCAAATCACAACTTTCTGAATGTACACAGATTCCACAAGAAAACACAAGTGCATTTTGAAGAGAGACTTTAATTTTTCTTCTTTTCATCCTAATTGACAACATTCATAGAAGGAACACAGTGTGAGCAGTAAAAAAAATTAGAAAAATTAAATAAAAAGACACTCTGAACTGTATGATGTGTCTCTTCTTTCATTAAGAGAATGAAGTATTGTCAGTGCCCTTTATAGTCTTAATTAAGTATGTCAGTATGATACTTAATTGAGAGGAATATGTAAATGATTGTTGCTTCGTAAGGCCAAAACTAAGTAAACACAGAATTCTGCAAGTAAACATGTCATTAAATATCTATGCAAAAGTCATGTGCAGATTAAGGGAGGTGTTTTGTTTTTTTTTAATCAAAATCTGCTCCCATCATTTTCATGGTTAGGAATCTGTGTCAAAAAATACTAGAAAGTCTGCACTTTTTATTCAATATCAATGCACATGGCTTTGCTTGAAGCAAATGAATGTGACTGACACCAGCAGACAGCTTATTCCACATCTGTGGTTTGTTGTGGGAGTGAATGCATCATATTTCTAGGTGCTCAGAACAAGTAAACATAGAAGTTAATAAAAGACTGAGAGGACTGATAATAACTTCATTAACTCTCTACCGTTCAGGAGTACTGTACTTCTGGATCACGGTCTGATGTATAACAGAACTGCATTGTGTCATTTACTACTCTCAAGCATCCTGACACCCTATAATTCACACAAACTCTATTACAGACCCCTGTGGAATGCTTGCATTTCTTTGATTTTTTCCTATGGATAATTTTTTACTGGCATATCTTTTCTCTTCTGTTATAGTTTGGCTCTATCATGTGCCCTGAAGGTTCATGAGTTAAAGTCTCGGCAACCAACTGTGGCACAGTTAGGAGATGGCAGAAAAATGAACAGGAGGTGAACCTAAAGAGAAGTTTTACATCATTAGGGGAATGACTTCAAAGGGGATTGTGGGAACACAGCCTCTTCATTTTCTCCTCTTCCTCACAAAGTCCTGAGGATAGTAACTTTGTCTTGGCAGGCATCCTTCCCTGCCACGATGTGCTGCCTTCTCACATAGACCCAATGGCAATAAGGTCAACTAACCATGGCCTACACCTTCCCAAGCTCTGAACCAAATTAAATCTTTCCTTTTTCCAAATTATTTTTCTCAGGAATTTGGTATAGTATAGAAAAGCTGACTACCTGACTGGATCTGATCTTGTAAATTTCACTCATTTTCTCTGTCTATGGTAGTTTGTGATGATTTCTTGACTCTGTCAGAGATAAATTCTCACTCTGCATAACTTTCTTAGTCTAGTTAATGTGATGCAGTGTCATTAATTTGCTCTATAGTATGATGTTCAGCTTCTCCATGTTCATTCATAGACTGTGATTTACAGCACTAAATCCACTGTTATTCATGCTTTGTGGCCCACTCTTCCAGTCCCTTTGAATCTCAGCAAGTATGGGGTGGATGCCCCCAATTAAATCTCCTTTGGCATGACACCTTCATTACTAAACTTCTGATACATATTGCTCATAAGGATCATATTACATGTTGTTTTCAGAAGATATTGAAGTATTCTATGGACAATACCTTTAGCAAGGATAAAGAGGTTTTCTAACCATGCAGGCATAGAGAGATATGCTTTGACCTTATATATCTTAAATAGTTGATGAAAATTTGTACCTAACATTTCAAAAAATACTTACTGATATTTTCTCCACCTGTAAAGATCATTCTGAAGTGATGATCCCTTGTGAATTTGATGAGGGTCAACTGAAAGAGAAACAGTAATTACTTCCTCTATAATTATGAAATGATATATTCATTTATAACTTCACATAAAGATGAACTTATATGCTAATATTAAATGTTAATTATTATTTACAGATTTTTATAAATTTCACATTCTCTTTAACAGGAATATTTATTTCATTATTTTCAGGCTGGTAGAAAAATACTGGTTTCTACAATAGATCCAGGTTCTTTAATCTGACAGTGGGGTTGGGGGGTTCTTTCACCTGTAAGCCTTGATGGATAAATTTTCTTAGTCCTTGTTAATTTTTCCATAGTTCTTTACATGTATAACACAATTTCTATCAAGCATCATAAGTAGCACATTTCTTGTAAAAGTCTTCTCTTACAGTCCCAAACATTAAGGTAACAATTTATGCTTTAAGAATACATTATTTAGTCTTTGTTATCATTCATTAACTCTTTCATCCAACAAATACTTATGGAATACTTCCTTTACTTTTGGACCTAAGGATCTATTTTACTCATTTTTCTGTTGCTGTACAGAAATATTTGAGATAATCAACTTATAAAGAGTAAATGCTCATTTGAACTCAAAGTTTTGGAGAGTCCAGTCTTGACTGATTATCCCCACAGTTTTGGGCCTGTGGAAGGTCAGCACATCGTGATGGGAGGATGTGGGAGTGCAAAGCTTATCTTGCAACCAAGGAGTGGAAGGGAGCATCTGAGGTTCAGATCTCTTTGGCAACAACATTGATGATCTCTCTCTAGGCTCCACCTCTGAAAGGCTCCACCAACTTCCAATAGCTCCACTCTGGGATTCAAGCCTTTAACTTGGGACTTTAGGTTCTATTCAAGATCCAAACTGTGCCAAGCTACTATGTGATTGAGCTCATTTAGGGACTCTTTCTTGACCCACTTTAAACAAACTAATGCAGACACATTTCCCTCCTTATACTCCAAACAAACTTCAGAGACAGTGACTACTTTTTTATTATACTCTGAGTACCTAGAGCTGGGGAAAGGAGATACTAAAGAAATTTTTGACTGAATGGATATTCAAATAAATACACAATTTTAGTTTTATAATCTACTGACTAGTAAATATTTTGTAGACTTTTTAAGTACCAAACTTCATTGAGTTGGAAATAAATATTACATCATGTTGTGAAGTGGTGTTTGGCATAAAGTTAGAGTTCACTAAATATCCTTGATTAAATGAAAGCCACTATGAATTTGTTTGTATTCTACCATCTATAGGAATGAGTATCACAACTGGTGAAGTTGTGTGTTACTCTTTTTGTGTCCTGGGTATGTCCTGCTATGCATATGTACATAGCTTAGCCACCACGTTGACAGATCTGTGACAGTCAAACTCTCCTCAGCTCCATGTCAAGGAAGAACATTCAGTGAAGAATACAGTCCCATGACCACCATATACAAAGGCAGTTCCTAAAATCTTATTTGATTTTTTAAACACACTTCCCTATCATTACTTTCTTATCCTAATAATTAATAACACAAAAAGCCATTGATCCAGTTTCTGGAGGATATTACAGATGTCTCCTTAAGAGCCTGAAATGGTAAACATTGAAATTATACTTGCTTTGAAAGCCAGGAGCATGTCTTTTGTACCAGTTATAAATAAGAGCCCAGAGACTGTTTGGGCTGGAAATGGAACCTAGCAGAAAGGTGTGAATGCTGATGGCTCAGTGATCCATTTACTTCCAAGTGGACAACAAGGTGCTTTAACCTAGAGAAAAATGGCAAAGGAACTAAAACAATTTTGAATGTATTTAAAACCTAGTGAAATGGCAAATTGATTTATTATATTAAGCATTTAAAGAATTACAATCCTCTCCAAGTTACCATTTGTATATCAGAATAATATATTAGAATATTTTATACTTACTATTATAATTGCTTTTATAAGTTTATGCTTGATTGTCCTAAAAATATTTTTATGTAACCTTACATACATAAGAGGATGGATTTCTCTACAGCTTTACTTATGATGAAAGCTAATTTTAAATGGGTTTAACATGGCATGTAATACACTGAGGCAGACAATATGGTGTAGAATATCTAACTCTAATTCTCCAACCCTCTTTTTCTGTGACTTTTTGAGACAGGGTCTCACTATACAGTTCAGGCTTACCTTGAGCATACTTTGTAGCCCAGGCTGGTCTCGAACTCACAATGATCCTCCTGTCTCAGGCTCCCGAGTGCTGGGATTACAGGCCTGCGCCACCACACCTGGCTTCTTCAATCCTCTTACCCTGTGTCTACTTTTGCTTAGAAGACTGAAGAAATTTCAAGTCCATAACCTCATCTCCCCTGCAGCCAGATATTTTGGTTATAAATTTCTTTACCATTGTAGTCACCAGTGTTGTTTCTAGACAAATATCCTTGAGTTTAAATCCTATCTTTTCAATTCAGTAGTTATGTGATTTTAGGCTCCAAGTGACTTCACTGTATTTAAGTTTCTTCTTCTGTTTTATCAAGATGGCCCACATTTCTAACTCATATAGTTACAGAGAGATTCTTCCTTTTATTTTTATATGTAAAGTCCTCACATGTAATAATGTCCCATTAGCACAACATTATTTTCACCTTTCCCTCTGTTGTTACTGTACTAAGAAGAATGGAATTGAAAGCTTTGACATTAAAGTAGCTTTTACTTTCCTAATAAAAAGAAGAACTGTGACAGGTCCTAGGTGACTTTTCACAGCTACCATGAAATAAGAAAAGTTGCTACAGATGGAACACAAAATGTGGATGGCCTATGGAATTGTAGCCATTGGGGGAAACTTCAATGGAAATGGAGAAAAGTAGAGCTTGATATCAAGTTATTGCTGAGTTGATACCAAGAGTGATCTGTTTCCCCCTATATTTTGAAATGACTGGTAACTATTTTTATATTCACTAAAAAATCTAAATTATGTCTTATGCACATCTTGGCAGAATTGCCCTGACAGCTAATTGTTATTACTAGGATTATAAAAAAATTTTCTCTACTTGTCAAATTGTTCCAAAGACAGATCACATACAATGAAAAATTTCAAACGTAGCCTCTTGAAACTCTTAAGATTTTAGCATCAAAGAGCTTTATTCCACAGTTAATGTTTTGTAAGATCACAGACTTTTTCTGTGGCATTAAGTTAATTGCTCAGATCATGTTTGTTGAGGCAACTTTCTTTCTAACCACTGCATGTCTTGGCACTTTTAGAAACAAACTTGGTTCCTTAAAGACAATTTTAGAAGATTAACATTTCAGTGGTGGTGTAGATTTGGTACCAGTAGTCAGTTTCTGAGATGATATGTGCCTCCCATTGTTCATAGGTTTGTGCAGGTCCCCTCTGCACTGTAGAGGTGAAGGACTCTGGGGTATATAGCATACAGCAGAAGTGAGAGTGTGACAGTTCTGAGATTAGCTTGTAAATGTCTAGTTTCCCTCTTATTCTCACCTCTCTTTCTCAGATCACTTACTTCGAGTGAGGCCAACTGCCATGTTGTTAGGACACTAAGGCTATCTATGGAGAAGCTCTTATGGCAAAGAAGAGAGGTCAACAGCTGAAAGGCCACGCTAAACCGAAATTTTGCCAACTACCACTTCAACAAAGTTGGCAATCAATTCTCCAGCTTAAGTCAAACACTGAGAAGATTGTAGCTTCAAGCAGCAGCTGAGGGGCTGGTGATATAGATCAGTGGCTTAAGCACCTGCCTGGTAAGTGCAAGGTCTTGAGTTCAATTCTGGTACAAAAAACCCAAAACAAATCAAAAACCCCAAAAAAGAAAAGCAGCAGCTGAGTGTTGACCTTTTGGAAACCTTCTACAGCAAAACTACTTAAATGAGCCATTCTCAGATTCTGAAACAGATATTAATCATTTTAAACTACCCTAATTTATTCAGTCATTTAGCCTTATGTGCAAGTAAAAATGTCTAAAGACTAATATGACAAATGGAAAGTACCCAGGGTATAAATGGACATATATTCCACACTCATGTGTCTTTCTTTTATAAAAAGATCAAAAGCAAAAAACCTTGTGAAAATAATTGAATAAAGGTACAACAATACTTTGTTTCTATTTTAAATTCTTGCATTCCATTATTTTCAACTTTAAAAATTATTTCTCCTATTACAGATATCTTAACAATCATAAATTATATATAATATATAGCTATACTCTGGGCGCCATTTATTTTCATTCATATATATTGAATGTTAGGGGCCGACTCAAGTAAAACACAGTTGTAGTTTAATCTAACAGTGATGAATTACTGGAGTGAATTCATGCAAACAGGGAAATTGAAATTAAATTCATCACACCAAGGAAAACACTTCCTACCCATGTAAATTAGCAGCTTTTCCGCTGAAATCAATTTGTTTTGGTAAATTATGCAAAAATCCTCAAAGGGCTTAGGTAAGTAATTTATTATACTCTTGGCAGTTTCATAATGTTAGAAAATAAAATGCATTCACACAATATTAGAGGCATAAGCTGAGAATTTTAGTGGTAATTTTTGTTTATTACAATTAATCTAACTTGAATGCCCTATCAGAACACACACATAATGCAGGACATAAAATTTTTGTGTAAAGGATAAGGTGGTGCTACATTCAAAAGAAAACTAAAATGCTCTTTCTCTTTTGGGTACTGATTTGATTTCTGAAATATTTTGGGGCAGCAATCAATAACTTCCATTAAGAGGGCATTGAACATTGTAGATCTAAGACAGGAAATCATCTTTTTGTGAGTCTGCATGAATAAAGTTTTACACAAAGCTTTTGTGGACTTTGTGGTATAAATCAAAGAGTGTGTGTTGACAGGAATTTTTTTGTTTGAGTATCACTAAATCTAATGTGTACCTCAAATCATGGTGAATTTCAATTAATTTTTTTAAGAAGGGAGTAGATGCTGTATCATTAATAATGTAGCTTTTCTCTTATCTTATATCCAATGCTTTGAACAATCAGAGTTCATTCTACTCTGTATATATTTTCTATCATCTATTTCAACTTATAAGATTACTTTTGGAGACATTGATTCTCATGCAAACTACTCATCCTCTTATCTCTCGCCGTTACCGCAAATATCACCCACATACCTGGCAGGCAAAAGTGATCTTAGCGGGCCTGACGGTGGTACAACACTCCACTCATAAAGCGTTTAGTGGTTTCGTCTGATGACAGTGTTTATACTAACCCTATAGACTGTCTCCTAAGACCTTCTATCTCTTCACCGTGAGCTTGTCATGCTCACTTCTTGCTCTAGGTTCTTTATTCCTGATACACTAAATCCCTTCCAAAACATATCACCAATTCTAAAACATATCATCAATTTTCAAAAATGCCTCATTATTACTATGCAGCCACTGAAACACAGTCTTCATTTAGCGTAACGTCTCCTTTTGAGGATTAATACATTTTAGTAGATTTTTCTTCATTCATTATCATTTTGAGAACACATAAAGCTTTTCTGAAATCATTTATTTATATTCTTCCTCAGTAGTGTGTAACCTGCATGAAGTATAGTACCATGCTTGTTTGGTTTATCATATAGATAGATAGATAGATAGATATAAATATATATATATAGATATCTTTCAATTAATATAAATCCTTTCCTTCTGGGTGATATGTTAAGTCTAGGTTTCTATCTCACTTTATGTTCTGCTTCATCATGAAAATTTTTATACTCCATTGCATCTGACTATTTTTTGCCTTGCTCCTATCATTTGAAAACTGAAAACGGAGTATTTGTACCTCAAAGGGATTAGGTAGATGAATATAGAGAAACAGATATAACATAATCATGATTGGATCATGAGAGAAGAATAGCATCTTGAAACTCACTCTGGAACCTCTTCAGCTTGTTTGTGTATAGAGTGATTTCACCCATGTTATTCTGTGCATTTTGCAATTACTGGGCTATAATATATTACCGGACACGGTGCAGAAAATGAATTTTAAAAATTTAAAATTAACTACTTGTGAATGATCCAATAATTTGAAATTATTTTGTCATCTATTTACCCCAAAATCACTGAGGAGTCACAGAGACAGAGTTAAACTTGAACTACTTCTGTATACTTTTCCTGAGCCCTGTGGAACAAAACAAAGTGAAAATCACTTACATGGTTCCATACATGGCTGCAGAACTAGCTCCTTCATTCTTGGAATCGAACTTGTGACCTTGCATTTGCCAGTCAGGTGCTTGTGCCACTGAGCTATGTCCTGGCCTTAGCTCCTTCATTCTTTCCACATGAGGTAAATTTGATTTCATTCTGCATACATACTTTTAAAAAGTCAATGGAATTGTTGCAATTAACATGGAATATAATATGATACTACAGACTATTTCATTTCAAGGAATTAACTCATTTCAATAATGACTTAATATCTTTATGTGATACAAATGCCTCTTTTGTGATAATTAGAATTTTGGAATATGCATTTACACTTAATTTTGAGTATAAAACATCTCATATGTGCAACTTGTTTAACAAGACTGAAAGGTCAACAGAACAATACTTCAATTTTTCAAAAGTCTGGAATTAAATCCAGCACTCAACAATTCTTGCTGTTGTTTTATTTGTGTATATGTATTTCTATTGCTGCTATTGCCTGTGGGTACTGTCTTTCTGATTTAATTTATTGGGTACTTAATAATTACATTTTTTTATTTCTTCTTATAACAGTTAATTTAAACCAACTTTTAAAATCAAAATGTTAAACTGTCTTTTAATAAGAACCTCACCTGACATACTAAATATGCTATTTTGTATCCTAAAAAGAGTATTTTCATTGATTAATATAAAAGTATATTTAAACATTTGAAGAAATAGCTTGGATTTGAGATTTCTTATTAAATAATACTAATACCACAACTCAATATTCTTTGAGCATACAATAGTAAGCAGTATCTCCAAATTATGCAAATAAAAGGTAAATAAAAGAAAAAATAAGTATTATTCCCTAATGCTGATATTAATAACTCAGAAGGTCCTTTTTAAAGTTGCTTTTTCTAAAGCCCAAGTCTATCATTTTCTTTTACACTCCTGGCTGTCTCAGCGTCCCTCATTAATCTTGCACTAAATGATGCTAATACAGGAGATGCGGGGGGCGTCGGAGTCTGCACATTCTCCGTTTGCGGTCCCCAGTGAGTGTGAGATTGTAGCAATTAAGGCGGTGCATGTGCTGTTTTGAGGCACCACAAAGATAGATTAATTAGGTTGCAAATGGTCCCAGTGACATTGCCAGCAGAGCCTTTGATGGGTCTGGTCCAAGGTGATTGAGTCCAAGAATATTGATGGATAGACAATCTTAGAAGCAGACACTGACTACGAGAAGTTGTGGGAGAGCATCTGTTGCCCGGAACGATGAACATGTTGCGCTTACAGCCATCAGACTGAAACCTCTCTAGTGAAATAAGTCTTAAAGAGAACATTAAGATATGCATCATCAATTGCACATTAGTTTTGATCTTAAAAACCTAATTTAAAAGCCCATCCTACACAGTGTCTGTAACTTAAAACTAATAGCATTTGTGACTAGATAAATGTGAACGAATACATTTATGCATCCAAACACACGTTTCCCCATTGAAATTACTTCCTTCAAAAACCCAGACACTTCTTTCAGACATACAGGTGATGTGGAAACTTAGTCATGCATCACATTTGTGAAGAGAGGGTGGAGGGAAGAGAATAGATCAAAAAGACATTTGAAGAAAAATCAACATCAATTTATAACAAAATTTGTGACAAAATAAGTACGGAATGGAAAAACAGAAGAGAATAGTAGAAGCATCCTCCAAATGCGTGAGGGGAAACTTCGTGTGCAGCCAGTAGCATAAGAGGGAATCAGGATAACTTTGTCTCTAGTATTAGGAATCAATCGAAGCTATTTCTGCTTCACTACTGCTTAGTGTTGTAATAGAGATTCTAGCCACTTGGATAATGTAAAAGGAAAAATCTGGTTTGAAAAAGGAAGTTAAACATGATTTCTCTACAAAATGTCTGGTGATTGATTCTGAAAATCTTGTCGTCTGAAAAATCGAATAACATCAACACTATACATTTTAAAATGAATTTATCAAGGTCCTAGAATGCAAGATTAATAAAAATTAATGGTTTATATAAATTATAATATAGAAATAAATATGCACACCTACTTCTCTACCTACCTGCAAACAAATCAGGTAATAGTATATATTTTAAAATATGTTTATGAAAAATTCAGAAAGCAGATGCTAAGCCATAGTTTTAGGAAAATATACAGAAACATCATTTATTTTTAAATAGATAATTAAATGATTTAAAATTTGTGGAACGATCCAAATAAATCTAGTTATATAACATGTTTCTGTGCTTTCCAGTATGGTAGTTAATAACCATTATGGTCCTACACTCCTGTAAGCCCCAAGGTCCTATCTCAGAATTAAAATTTTTTAAAAATGGGATTGCAGTTTAGTGTTAAGCTCCTGGATTCAATCCCCAGAATAATGAAACAGAACGAAACAAAACAAAACATCACTTGTGGCTGTTGAGGACAGTTAGTCTTTTTCTATATTTTTGTATTCCACACCTGTGATTCAACCAATGACACTTCAAAAATATTCAGAAATTAAGTTATTGATACTGACAAGTCAGAAGTGTTGGCGTAATGCTGCACAGTATAATGACTACCTTCAAGCATGTACTGTAGATCACAAAATGAACAGATTCTGAAAGTTTTCACCATACACAGTTGATAAATTTTTGAAGACATAAATATGTTTAACACAATTTAAGTGTTATTCATGTATCAAACATTATATACACCCATTAATATGTGCAAATTTTCTGGGTTTTTTTTTTATCAGTTAAACACTTTCAAACAAACCCTTAAGTGTGTTGAACCTGTATAGATTTTTCATGTAATAAGGTCCTATTCGAAATAGCAAAACAATCATTTTCACAGCGCTGCATTGTGTATTATTGGTAATTTAGAGACTACTTAATTATGTGGGAAGGAGAGCATACATTATATGCAAGTCCTTCACTATTTGAGGTTAGAAACTTCAGTGCCTTCCGATGTTGGTATTCCTCCATGGATAGCAGGGGTGATTTCTTTGAGAAATGGCCGGTTCAATCTAGACAGGCTACTAATTACAATACTACCCAGATTTCAGTAAACTAGCTTAAATTCAGAATGCAAGACATATAAATAATCTTATTATTATTTAATGAAAAAAAGTGATGTTTTACCTATATTTCACTAAGTAAATCATACTGTGAATTCATCTCTTCAATTTCTGGCTCTTATCAATATGAGTACTACAAAAATTAAAATCATGTATATGGCTCAAATTACTTTTTTGCATTATATTTTTAGTGCACAACACGCTTTTGGAGTTTTACTCTAGATTTCATTTCAAGGCACCTCTCTGGGCTTTACCTACCCCTTGAATTTGTCGCAATTCTGAAATGACATTTGATCAAAGCAACTCTAGGAGGTAAAATCACATGTTACAAACTTGGGTACTAACTTAATCTTATTTTTAACAAATTTAGTTATGGATCTTTGCATATATTTGGTTGAAAACTGAATGGTTTAATTGTTAAATTATAAAACATTGTACATATAATATCAAGGACAAAACTTATTCTGCAGATCCTTTTGGCAAATAACTTCTGATAGCTTGTGGCCTCACAATACTTCTTCCATTCAATTTCTTTTCCACATGTTTGGGTTTATTCTGTCTCACTTACCTGAGACATCTCATTTCCTGTCTTTCTTATAAAAATCCTGCTACTCTTTCAGGTACCAGCTTGGCTCATCTGTGCATGCAGATCACTCACACTTCTGGCCCTACCTATGGTACTTTACAATCATCACCATTATCTCTTTTTTTGTTTTGTTTTCAAGACAAAAGAATACAAATACAGATAAACAGTTCAGAAAATACAGAACTATACAGAAACTAGTAGGGAATTAGCACTGGATGTCACATCACATACTGTTATCTTCACATTAGTCAACACATAAACGTTAAAGGAAATTGAGAAGAATGTAGGGAATTAGTACTGGATGCTATCTTCCATAAAACTACCTTCATTTTTGTGATCACAAAAACGATTAAGGAAATACAAAGTCATATAGTACATAGAAGGGAATAATCTCTGAATGCTATCCTACCCAAAACTGCCTTCCCCCTTGTCACTTTATTATACTGAAGGTGGCTCTCTTAAAAATTCAAATTTATAACCTACATGGATGTATACAGACTATCACGCTTGGGGTGGAAAAGCACCTAAATTCATTACGGACTGCCAGTCTCCCCTCTGCCCTGGTGCTACATGGTATAGGGGTGGAGGGAAATGGTTTCAGTTCACCGTTATTGATGCTGCATGGTGTCCCCAGATGCATGTCCTGCCCCAAGCAGTGGTTCCCCAGGGGCAGGCCCACGGCACACTTTGAGGGGAGATGCCCACAGCTTGTCGCTAGGACATGCCCACATTGGCGGTGGGTCCCTGGGCTCAAGTTTGCCCGGCTGCTGGAGACTCTGCCCTCTCCTCCTCCCTTCTCCTGGGTTCCAGCTTCACCATTTTCCCCACCTTACAGCTGGACTTTAGGCGAACTTGCAGTGCTTGATACCAGGGCTTAAAGTCTCCTAGGTGGTGTTTGAATTGAAGGTCCAGCTTGTGAACTGAGTTTAGAAATTAGTTCTCGAATAAAGTTGGAGGATGGAGTCTATTGTTGTTTTTCGGACTCCAGGTCTGCCGCTCCTCATCTAACATGTTCCCATGGGTTCGTGCAAAGTTCGTATGTGCAAACTGTAAGGAGATCCTCTTCATTTTATTAATAGTTTGGGGTAAGTCTCAAAGTCCGTATACTCGTCCGATTGCTGACAGGAGTGTGTGTTGATTTCATCCGCCACCTAGTCTCTACGTGTTCACAATGAGATTTCAGGGTGGGAGCTAAAGCCCAGCATCTCTGCTCCTGCTTCCTGCCTGGTCTTGGATTGCAAAGGGTGTGGAACCGCTCAATTCATCTTCCTACATGGCTCCCACCCGTCATCGCATTCCTTCCTCTGCTGTCTCCTTACTGGACCTCTCTGAAGCCATGCCGCGTCTGCAGCTTTGGGCTCTGGAGTTGCTGGAGCCGCTCCCTACTGCTCCCTGCTCACCCAGCAGAGAGGTGGGGGAGAGGATCACCTCGGGGCAGACGCAGAGCCAGGTGTGGTGAGCTTTGTGCTCAATTAGACTTTTTCCAACCTGTTTCTCGATGCTGGTTAGGAAGATTGCTGTGTGTTTGTGTTTCTGTTTCCGTGTGTGTTGTATTTTCTCATCCTCTCCCTGGTTTCGACAGCTGCTCCCATCCGCTATTGTCTCTTTTTCTGGGTGGCACTCACCTCTCCACTCCTTGACCATCTCTTGGAACTCCTTAATCCCCTGGCCGGGCTGGGAGGCTTCCGTGAGCATAGGTCTCCAAAACTGAAGCTGTGATTGCTGAAACCAGGGCGTGCACTAAGGAGTAAGGATATGTGTGTTCGGAGCTGTGGTTTCTCCGATTCACCTCCCTCCGACTGCACCATGGTGGTCCTCCATTCCTTTCAGCCAGCAGAGGTCTTCCTTAGGCTTTCCAAAGGTTTCAGTTTCCATTTCAGATCTTTCCTGGATTCAAGGTGCCCAACTCTCTCCTTTTTCCTTCTCATATTGCTGTATTTCTTAGTCTAGGTGGGATTTTTCCAAGAGGATTCTCCTATGCTTCCTACCCGGTCACCATCTTAGTTGCTTCTTCCCTACCTATGGTACTTTAACCCATCTCCCTATGACAGAACTTTTTGTCCCTTTGCTGTTATGTTTTCTCTTCCTGCCAGAACAGGTCTGTGGTTCTTGGTTTCATGAGACTCCCTTCTTGCCTCATTTTTACCACCTAACCTGGTTTGCACAGGGAAGCTGCACAGGGGTTGTTTGCAGAATGCATTATCATTTTTTGTGTGCCTATGTGTATTTATTAATTTATAACAGCAATTTGTGAAGATGTGATGTATGGTTGGGTTTAATTTAAAATGTCTCTTTGGAGCTGGGGTTGCCTCATTTGCAATTCACAAGGGAAATAATTGCATGTGACACAATGGATATATTATGTCCTATTTTCTAAATCCCTGGGTAGAAATAGAAACAAGAGTTGTATCTTAAACAAACTCAAAATGTATAGGCATTCCCTTCTTGTGATACAACTTCTTATCTGAGCAGGTGTAGTAGAATTTTCCTATCCCAAAAATTATTTTCCTACTTACTTTGAGGAGCTACCTGTGGTGGTTTTGCTCTTGAAGCTTAATATATTTTAACCGTGGTTTGACTCAAGAAGACTTCTCCTTTTAAGCCCTTATAAGCATTGGTGCTTTTACTTTAATATTATTAACCAAGCACATCTTCTCAGTGTGAATTTCAGTAAGCAATGGAAGCTACATCTCTAAAGGGACATAGGAGAACCATGGAACAGAAAAGTAGCTACATTCAAGTTTCCCCAGTGTCCTTCCAATCCAAGAACCACTTCACCATTTGTAAATACCACCTACAAACCTACAGCTTAGGGCTCCCACCATCCACAATCCCTCTGTAATATCTGCCACAAAAGCTTTAAGTAAAATTTAAAGTAGTTTCCCTCTGTGAGCAAAGAATAAACCCGTACAGAGCTTCATGCAGACCAAAAACCTGAAAAACAACCAAGGAGCACACAGTCACCTGAGCAAACTACACTCCCATCTCAACCCTGAGCGTAGCCACTTTATGGTCAAGCAAGTAAATGTTCAGAAAAATTTAAGAATTAACCATTCTAATCTGTCCATGATGGAGACTGTGAAACATTCTCCCCAAAATTTACAATGTCTTTCTAGTATTAAAACGTAACCAGAGTTTTACTTAGAAACAAGGAATATGGATACCACTACCAGCCTTTTTCTCATCTTTTCAGTCAGGATTTACTAGAGAAACAGATATAACACAAGATATACAAATATACAAGGAATTACAAGTTTGGCTTACAATGGTCAGCTACAGGGTTAGATGAGCAAGATGCAGAGGGTGTCTGCACACGGGAGATTGAGGAGCCCAGGCCTGGGGCCTGGAACTCACCACAGTGTCCGTGCAAGTCTGTATCAGAGAGCTGCTGGGTCTGTGACAGAATGCTGATCAATCTTTGATGAAGGTCAGAAAGCCAACACCGGAAGGCTGAAAAGTCCCAGGTGGAAGCTGAACAGAAGCCAGGAGACGACCAAGCTGAAGGTGAAGACCAGAGCTACTCTGAAGAACCAGCAGCCACTCTGTCCACAATTATTTTTTTATGCATTCTCTCCGCTCTGGGGGTGTGGGGGTGGTCGTCTACACCCACACCCTCTGCATGCCTTGCTTTTGCACCAGTTTAGGATACATACAAGGTAAGCACCCCAGGTCCCGTTTGAGTCACATAGTTAACCTTCTAAACTTCTCAAATTAACACAATGAACAACATCCCAGAAGGAGAAGGGCATATCCTTTTCACTCTAAGATGCAGAACTCCTGAGTCACTTAGCCAAAACTCTAGACTCCCCAAGTTGACACAATGCATCAACCATAACACCATCACACTTGATCTGGACAGTGTTAACTGCCTCTTTCATTTCGTCTGCTTCTCATCACTTCTTCTGTTGCATTTCTAACTTGAGAACTTCATGCACACTGCAGTCCCAGTTCCAGGCTGGTCTTGCACTATCAGCGAATACTCTGAATGGAACCATCTTTCAGGTCAATAGCACACTGCTCTCACCAACACAAATTAATGTGATCCTCGACAATACTTTGTCAAGTGAAAGGGAAAATTGAATTTAAGCATGCCTTAACATAAGCAAGCTCTCAGATCAATTTATCCATTGACAGAATCAAAGCTCTGAGAGAGCACAAAAGCCCCATTAAACAGCTTTTAAATGACCTCTACAGAGTTTGATGTGTTAGTGGACATTTGGCGACTCAATATACTCTTCCAACACTTACTATAAAAATCTTTATACACACACACACACACCATATTTACAAATATTACATAGCTTGTGCCAGAAACACATAGAAAACATTCTGCATGGACAATATATCTAAAAGTACGCTTTGACCTAGTCTAAGCACCTTACATGTTTTCTGTATTGTTTGAGTTATTAGTCTGATATTTAATCAGGATATTTGATAATTAACTTTATAAGATGTTATAAATGAATTAATTTGATTATGGAAAAATAAAAGAACGTGGAGGAAGGGGCAAGGAAGAAGAATGCAAATGTGCTAGGTACATGTACCGATTCTTTGCAGGTAATGTCCTCATTATGTATGACAAATGTACTGATAAAAGTGAAAAGCAATGTCTGGGGAATTCCTTTTTATCTAAAACCAAAAAGATGTCTCTTATGGTTCTCAAGAAACCTATTGCCTAACAAGTGAGATAATACATTTTAAACATAGCACATAAATTCAAAGATCAAGGGACGGTTTAACAAGATGGCGACTGGATAGGAAGCAGAGGAGGAATCTCTCCCAGAAATCCCACCTAGACAAAGAAATACAGCAATAAGAGAAGGACAAAAAGGAGAGAGGTGGGCACCTTGAACTCGGGAAAGATTTGAAATGGGAACTGAAATCCTTGGAAAGAATAAGAAGGACTTATTCGAGAAGAAAGGATCAGAGGTCCGCCATGGAGCACTCAGAGGGAGGCGGGATGGAGAAACGACAGCTCCAAATCACACACATCTTTAGCTCATGCCCTTGTCCCGGCACCCGCAGCTTCAGCGGAGACCTACCCTCATGGAAGCCTCCCAGCTCGGCCAGGGGAGTGTGGAGTTCCAAGAGAGGGTCAGAGGAGAGAGCGTAGCTATAAGAAGATGCAATGGTGGACAGGAGCAGTAGTCGAATCCAGGACAAAGATGAGAAATTACAACACCCACGGAAACAGAAACCTGATCCTGCAGAAACATCCCTAATCGGCACCGGGAGACAGGATGGAATCAGTCTAAAAAGCTCACAGCTCACTGCACCTGACCCTGCATCTGCCCCGAGGCGATCCCCTCCTCCACCCCTTTACTGGGTGAGTGGGGAGCAGCAGGGACGGGCAGCAGCCCTGAGGGGATGGAGCGGACAGCAGCGGCGGGAGCTGCGACTGTGCTCCTGGACCACGCGGGAAGCAGGAAGTGCCGAGGTGCCGGACTCCAGCTCCTGCCCTGAAAGCTCATTGTGAACACGGAGAGACTAGGCACGGAAGTAATCAACAAATTCTCCTGTCAATAATGGGACGATTATACGGACTTCAGGACTCATTCCACACTATTAACAACACGAAGAGGACCTACTTACAGCTTACACATATGAACTTTGCAAGAACCCATAGCAACACGTTTAATGAATAGCAGAAGACCTGGAGTACAGGCACGGGCTGCAGGCGTGGATGGCTGTGCGGGCCCTGGTGGCCCCTCTGTCCATGGGCGGCTCTATGGGCCCGGGCGGCCCCACCGGGGGTTGACAAGTGATGCCATAGAGGGCGAACAGACCCCACTCACCTCCCCCACACCCTATGCAGTACTACGGCAGGGAGGAGACAGGCGGTCCGTGATGACTATGGGTGCTTTTCCACCCCAAACAGGACAGCTTGTACAGTATGGTCTGAGGCAGCTGTGTCTCCTCCCAAGGTGAGAGTTCAGAAGTATGTGGTAGAGCAGCGGAGATGAGGGAGGAAAGAATTTGAATTTTCAAGCGAGCCACCACCAGTATAAAGAGTAATAAGTGGGAAAGTAACATTAGGTAAATTAGCATTCACAGATAATTCCCTTCTATATTCTGTGTAATTTTGTAGTTTTTTAATTGTCTATGTGTTGGTGTGGGCGGCTCCAGTGGTGAGTGGTAGGGTGCATTGGCAGCGACCCCAGAGCCACAGCAAATCCCAGGGATCCAGCCAAGGAACAAATGGGAACTGGGGCACAACAGTAAGAGAGAGTTGCAGATGGAGGTGGATCACATGGCCCCATGCCCTTCTCACTCCAGCATCAGGCAGGAAGCATGAACTGAGTTACTGGACTTCAGCTCCCACCCTGAACTCTTTCTGGTAGCACCTGGAGTCTCAGGGGCTTGGGCAAGCACCTCCTGTTCCTGGCAACAATGGGATGAACCCACAGACTTCAGGACTCACCCCGAACTTTTAATGTGAGCACCAAGAGGGTCTCCTTACAGCTAGCACATATGAAGCTTGCATGAACCCATAGCGATGGATTAGATGAAAAGCAGCAGACTGGGAGTCTGAAAAACAACACACTCCATACAGCAGACATGAGAAAAAATCCTCCAACTCTATTCTAGAACTAATCTTTAGTCTCAGTTCATACCCTGAACTAACACAGTGAGAATGAGCCAGAGAGATTTCAAGCCCTTATACCAAGCATCGTAAGTTCATCCGGTGCCCAGGTGGAAGGGGTGGGGAATGGTAATGCTGGAGATCAGAAGGAGGTGGGAGGAGAAGAAAGGGCCTCTGACATGAAGGCAACGTGACAGAGCCAAATGGGTCACTGAGGGTGCCCCGACAGGGGCACGTGCCCCACGGCTACTCCAATGTGGGCCCCACAGATGCTCCGCTGTGGGCCCCGCAGCTGCTCCGCAGTGGGCCCCATGGCTGCTCCACTGTGGGCCCCATGGCTGCTCCATGGTGGGCCCCGCGGCTGCTCTGCCATGGGCCCTGGGGCTGCTCTGAGGTGGGTCCCATGGCTGCTCCGAGGTGGGCCCTGCAGCTCCTCCACGGTGGGCCCCATGGCTCCTCCACAGTGGGCCCTGGGGCTGCTCTGTGGTGGGCCCCGGGGCTGCTCTGAGGTAGGCCCTGCGGCTGCTTCACTGAGGGCCCTGCTGAGGCCAGCTCACGGACTGGACCCACCCCCACCCATAGCATGGCAACGGGGTGGAGCCGGGCAGTCTGCTGTGAGCATATGTGCTTTTCCACCTGCGACCATGGTAGTTTGTATACACCCATGTATTTTATAGTATAGTCTGAGGCAGCTATATCTCTTCCCAAGGCAAGAGTCCGGGGGTATAGATAAACCCAGGAGTACAGTTATTATCACAGGGAAGATGACTGATTGAGTGGTGGGGCAACGGAGATGAAGGAGGAGAAAAATTGAATGATCAATTGGGCCATCATCTGTGTAACTGAGTAACAAAGGTGAAGGTAACATTGTGTTGGACAGCATCCAGAGCTAATTCCCTTCTATGTTTTCTATAATTCTGTATTTCCTCAATCGTTCTTGTATTAACAGAAGTGAAGATAACTTTGTATTATACAGCATTCAGTGCAAATTCCCTACTATCTTCTCTTTAATGTTTTTGTGTTAACTAATGTGAAGATAACATTATGTAATACAACATCCAGTGCTAATTCCCTTCTAAAAAAAAATAAAAATAAATAAATTCAAAGATTAAGTATTATTGAAGTACTATGGTAATTTATGGATCTTCCAGAAATTTTGAATTAATTCTGCATTAAAAATGAGAGAAATATATAAACAAAAAGCCAAAGACAGTTTGGGAAAATATGGGATAAAATAGGATTTCTTACAGAAATAGCTAAATGTCCAGTTCTTAGAACAATGAGTTTAAAGCAGAATCCCAGACCCTCCCCATCACATCACCCTTCCTGAGGTGGCCATATTGAAAAGTTGGTGACACTTTTTCTTGTCTTACTGTGGAGGAGGGGTGTCGTGGTGTCTAATGGGTAGAATCTAGGCCTGTAGCCAAGTATTTATTGTGCAATGGTCATCCCTCACATGACTACCAGAACACAACAAAACGCTGTCTTACTCACAGAGACATTGGGGCCAATTTTGAAAAACTTGCTTGTTGTATGACATCTGCAATGAGTGTCTTATCTTTAGGATTATGATTAAATCATCACAGGGCATGCAGAATTTCAGGATAGTAGATCTTTTTTTTTGATACTAGGAATCAAACTCAATACCTCATGCTTGCCAGGCAGGCACTGTCTCACAGAGATATATCCACAGCCCTAGACCTATGTTTTTACATTGCCAAAGAGAATCAAGATTTCCCCACAGGAAACATACTGGTAGTTAAGTCAAAATGTCCTGGTTTATACACAAATTGAAGCAGGGGTAGAATAAACAGTGTAGACTTGAAATTAACAGGTGGTCAGACAGCCAAGGTTGAAGCAACATGATCACTCTTGATTTGATGACTCCCCTCAAACCACAAGCAATACTGGAGCATATGGCCTTCCAAAATTTAAAAAATAATTTATGATAAAATATCACCTCATATCATATTATGGAACATATTATAGATTTACTCTGCACAATGGTGCTACATGTACTATTTTGTAACACATAAGAAATACCTTTTATAAAAAGTTAATATATATCATATAATGTGGTTAAAATAAAAATCTCTCTCTCTCTCTCTCTCTCTCTATATATATATATATATGCTATTTACAAATGAATCAGATAATGCCATTCTGCAAAGCCATCGGAAGAGATAACTACGATTTCTTTTTTCAGTACTGGAAGTCTAACTCAGGACCTTGTGCTTGTCAGGCAGGCGCTATGCTGCTGACCTATATCCCCAGCCCAGCAGTTTCTTTCAAGTGTTTGTTTTATGATTTCTAAGTTTTACTCACAGTTAGGTACCAAACTTGTGTGTTGTTTGTGCGAGAAAAGCTGCACTGTAGCATCCTGCCCACAAGATGGCAATGGCAAGACAGAGTTTGATGACAAAGGTTATTGGTGCCTAGGTTTTAATTTTTTTTTTTTTTTTTTGGTTTAGTAATTCAATTTGTGTCTGTCTATCAGAAGAGCATAAGGGGATTTCAGAGGCAGGCAGCAAGGAGAGAGAGGAAGGAGCATTAGCGGTACAATTTCTTTATAAGAAACAACAAAAACATAGAGCTGTTTTTTTGGATGCTGCATATCTGCTCTTTCTCCTCGTGAAAATATTTTCACAGAATTACAGCACTATGTTTAAGAATATGCACTCGCTGGCCCAGCCAAGTCCCCTCAGAACAATCCCTATCACTCTCCCTTTCTTTATACAAATATTTAAAAGTGGCATATTCACTTTGTTCTTCATTGTACTGGTGAGAATGTTCGAAATTTCGTTTAAAATTTTATATACTCTGAACACTACTCTGTTGTAAAGTAATAAATTCCTTTTATTTTTCCAAAGCAACATGTCAGTCATAATGATTATTTTAACAGCATATAAATAAGTATCAAGATCAAGATTCTCTCATGTTTTGAGCTGACACATCAAGTTTATAATAGAGATTACACATGCCAGTATGTTAGCTAAAAATATTATGACTTTACTAAAAACTTACTCAAATATTTCTGCGCTGTGTTCTAATTCGCTCTAAATTTGCATATTAATGGTGTTACTATTACCTAAATTTACCAAATAATTATTGAACAACATTCATTTATTGTAAAATATATTTGTATATAAAATTAAAAGGGAGACTATAGTCATGGGTAAATAATTATCATTATCAAAGGATAATTTAAGCATAAAATAGTTTAGATGCAATTCAAAACTTTTAAAATGTCCACTAGACTTATATAAATAAAACTTAGCTTCTGTATTACTGAACTATGTTAGAATGTGAATATTTATACAGATATACTGTTATCTTTCTAAAGTATATTCTTTTCTCAAGAGCTGCATAATTTTGTGAAAATAAAATGTTATTTTTGGAGTGATTTATTAAGACATTTTAAATTCATTTTGGGGGAATTATGTTTCCCTCCCTCCCTTCCTCCCTCCCTTCCTTCCTTCCTTCCTTCCTTCCTTCCTTCTTTCCTTCCTTCCTTCCTTTCTTCTTCCTCACTACCTCCTTCTCTTCCTTCTTTCCATTTTAAATTATCTATAGAATACTTCTCTGTGAGATACATATGATACTGCAAGAGAGAGAAAGCAGAAAGACTGTTACTACTCATGTTAAACTAGCATTTTAGGTTTATGGTAGAGAAAATTGAGACAAGTGGTGAAAAGAAATATTTCTTTGGAATATACAGAACGGATCTGACCTTTTAAAGAAAGAATGGAAGAGGGAATGGAGAGAGAGAGAGAGACAGAGAGGGCGAGAGATAGCGGCGCACATGGAGACGACAGAGACAGACAGGAAAACAGAGACAGAGAGACAGAGATGGAGAGAGAAAGAGGGAGAGGATTAAATGTTACCTGGGGTGACATAGGGTGGCTTCCAGACCCTGATAAAGCAAGGTCAAAAAAGTTTTAAATGATGTGGAACTTTTCTGTCTGCAAAAACTGGAAAAAGGTTAAGGGTTCGAAGCCAAACAGGAAAGGAATACAAACTATCATTTGAATTTGGGGAAGAGCATCAGGAAGATCATAGGTTTTTAACAAGAGAAAAAAAATCTTGCATCTTAAAATATGTAAAGTATTAGAGGTAAAAACTATTAGAGGTATTCATATGTATTTCTATACAATGTTTCCCACCTATTCTCAGCAATCTGAAAATACTGAAAGGCCAGTTAAAGGGTAATTCATACATTGTCTTCGGGTGCTAAAATAAAAAATGAAGGAAAACAAATCCTAAATAATAATGGATGCACAGTACTTCTAAAATAGAGAACTATAAAACTTACTGCATATTTAGTCATATGATAGCTTAAATACATATCATACTAAGCTTTATCCTAATATATGGATTTAATATATCTCTAGCAGAGTTAAACTATTAGTGCTGCTCTTTCAAATGATAAGAAGATGTAGCTAAATTCAAGAATAATGTCTCCAAAGAGCGTGGAAGTACCTTGCTCATTCTGACATTGTCCACATCCTTAAAATTAGTTCACTCTTGAAATCCTTTTCAAGTGTTTATTGATGTAAGATGAATAGAAGAAATACCTGACCTGTGGTTCACTCTGTAGGAAATTTTGAAAGGGATCATTAACCATAAGGTGTGTATCCGTTGCTATATGTAGGACTTATCCTTGACAGTTTCTTGTCTTACTTCATATGAGTTGAGAATATCACTCATGTATATCCAGGCAAATCTATATTGTATCTGTGCAGAATTTTTGATGCAGACCTGCTCCTGGAAGTAAAGGGGGAAGGATTGGTAAGTTTGATCCTTTTTTATGAGGTAGAGATGAGAAGCACCTTTTGGCTTCAGGGTATACATATATGAATTCAAATAAGTGTATCTCATGTATTGATTGTTTTCTTGCATACACAAGAAATAGCCATGGCATCTGAGCAATTAATGAAAGCAAAAATGGAGACCAAGAGGAGAAGAATAAAACATAAACAAAACAATATAGTCAGACCACAGAGGATATTAAATTGTAATTCATATTGAGCTGCAGCTGTAAGGATGCCAGTTAGGGTATTTTGTCTTGATAAGGTTGGCTGAAGCTCTCCAAACACTGAACGTAAGAGTGCATCCTCTAAAGAAGCATTAGAATTACAACTCTGATGCAAATGTGTGTGACACACACTTCTGAGTTGTGACTGGTGGAATTAGTGCACTTTCCTATTGCTGAACAAGATACCTGACAACCACATGTAAAAGAAGGGAGGGTCATCTGACTTCTGGTTTCAGTGGTGTTAGTCCACAGCTGAGTGGCTGAAAGGGGAAAAGATCATGGTGGAAGGGTGTGGTAAAGCCTTAGAGGTCATGACATAGAGCAGTGGAAGGACTCCAGAGAGGAAGGGGTCAGATACCACATGTGGTACCACAAGTCCTGCCCCCACGATCTAATTAGTCCATTCAAAAGTGTGATGTACTTATCCACTTGGAAGCTCAAGGGCCACTCACCTTGACTATAACTTAATTGTCACAGTGAAGCTGGGCTTCCCCTTATTTTACTTAATTTTTTTTGGGGGGGTGGTAACAAGAATTGAACTCAGGACCTTATGCTTGCCTGGCAGCTGCTTATACCACTGAGCTATATCCCCAGACCTCATGTTTCCTTGTTTAAGACACATCTTTATCATTTTCCTTTTCCTGGTGATCACTGAAAACCCTTTCTCCTTGGGACCCACCTTCAGGAACTGTACATTCTCTTGAACCTTCTTTCATTTAGATTTTTTGAGGTAGGAGAAAGGAGAATGCGGCCAACAGGTTAAAATTCAGCTTCCAGGTTCAAATTTTCCTTGGAACTTTTCAACCCAACACTAAACCAATTTACATAAAGCTGATAAGTGTAGCAGGCTAATTTTAGAAACCCTGGAAAAACTAAGGAAAAGAATTGAATATGTCATGCCACGTTTTGTCATGGTTACGCTCAAAAGAAGCAACCTACTGAAGGAATTGAATGCGGAGGAAGAGTGACAGACTTTATTTAGTGGTCTCCAGGCCAGTTGAGAACAAAAAGAGCAAGACTCAGGGTCAATGACCTGACACACATCCTGAAATGGAGACAAACTCCTTTTGCTTTATCCTATCACTTAACATAGATTCTCCTTGTTTCATATAATTATCACTGGCATGGAAAGGACTTTTTCAGAAAGGACTTTTTTATATAAGACA
This sequence comes from Dinomys branickii, assembly GCA_004027595.1. Classification (NCBI taxonomy): domain Eukaryota; kingdom Metazoa; phylum Chordata; class Mammalia; order Rodentia; family Dinomyidae; genus Dinomys; species Dinomys branickii. Next base: position 67,357 of record PVLD010009015.1, read on the forward strand.
TTTTTAGAAAGGTATTCCCTGCATCTGTATTCACTAAGCTATTCACTAATACCAAAAAGAATGTCTTGCTAATACAACTGATTTTAACATTTCCCTAATATGTGCTAATAATAAATGTAGCAAAGAACCAGGCTGAATATAATATTTGTGTCACATCACACACAGGGAATATGTTTTGTGTCTGTTTTCAGTGTGATGTCTAATTTGCCTTTCTACCCTCATAAAATCTCAAGTGAGAAATGGCATCTAGGCAGTCCTTAGTAATTTTGTTTTCCTTCTGTCACATTTATTTCATTTTCTCAAAGCAACAGTTGTTTATCATTAACCGTAATGACATCGTATTTATTTTTAACAAAGATTTACTTAAATATTAGTAGACATGAAGAAACTATTAAATATTTAGCAGTATAGTTAGGCCATAAATATGAAGAAAATTCTGTATAACTGAGTCTGGGTTATGATGTTGGATCAGAGGTGTTTTTCCTCCACCTGAATTGTGTTAGACTCACTTTGGGGACTTACAGATGCCAAGGTCCAATCCCAGAGCAATTAAAATCTCTGAGGAATAGAGTCTGGACATTGCTTTTCTAAATGCACTCATGGTTCAATGTGTAGCTAGTTTCGAGGACCACCAGTTTGGGATATTCTGATCTGAAGGCATGAGGAGTTGTTCCCAAGGACACCCCTACACATAGAGGTAGCCACAAATAAACAGATACAGTCTTAGAGTTATAGCAAAGCTTCTTCCATTTTAAAGGAGTAAATAATTGGTAGTCAAATAAACTGCTCACCCTGGCTTTATACATTTAAATACCTGGGCTTTTCAATGCATTCTACTGGGACCAAGCTCGGGTTCAGCAGATAAAGTAATCCATCACCTTGGGGTAGGGCATTTGACTTTTTAAAAAATTTCCATTTTTATAAAATAAAAGGAGAGAGGATATTTGACATGGATAATCCCTAAAGACCCTTCCAGGTGCAATATTTTATAGTTTCTTAAAAAATGTAAATGAGAATGACCACTGTATCCTGCTTAATTTAGGATTAATAATGATAATTTAAAATAGAATTATTGATGTGGCACATGAGGTTTTCCTTTTTTTTCTTTTACAGTATAGATAGATTTTGAAAACCAATTTTTCTCTTCCTGAGCTGACAGTTCATCCAGCAAGCAACCTTTTAAAAGCCCTGCTCAGAGCAAGGAAACCCGCTTGCCTATGCACAGGGAAGACATGGCTGACCTAGCAATGAGGACTGTAAAATCACATTGATTTCTTTCTTGACCTTCCTTTCCATTTATTCATTTGTCAGTGGAGAAGACAGATATAGGATGCAATTTTTCATCAACTGGAAAAAGTATAACTTGTTGTGGAGAAGAAGGTTGGGGTAATATTTTGACATGGGATCAAAGCTTTAAGTAAAGAAACTTTCTCATGTTTTATGCTGAAAATAATGCTGTAGGCTCGGACAAGTGCTTTGAGTTTGTGACTGGCTTTACCCTCTTGTGTTTCACTCCAGATCCAACCTGTGTTTACTTTGCCTTATTTTCTCTAATCCTAATGTCTTTCCAAGACATTTTAGCAGCCATTTCTAAAGAATGTCTCATAATGGTTCCAATCATATCTGTGATTAGTGATGGGGTTAGGTGCTCTTTCTCAGTATATAGCACTCATTATATAACTACTAAGGCTTAGCCCCCATATCATGGTGTCACAATAGTTTATTTGTCTCCATTCTGAGACTTTGAGTTTTTTCTGGTCAAGGGCATATCCCTCTGCATTTTTGCCGCTCCAGAAATAACACAGTGTCTGACACGAGGTGAAGGTTTGGGAAATAAAGGATAAATAGAAAATGTTTGCAAAATATATTTCTGTTGGATGAAAATATTATCAAACACCATTGCCTTCAAATTATTTTATCTCTACTATGGAAAGAATGGGCCTACTTGGCAATCCATTTTTAATTTCTTGTCCAACATATGCTTAATTGCTGTGGGTAAGATTGGCTGAGATGGACCTTCTTAAAAGCTAGCATGATCATTGCTGACTGAATATATACAGGCATATCACATCTGGATTAATAAAGGGTTTATTACAAATAATCCTTTCTGTGTACTGTTAACTGTAATCAGTATCCTGATTTATAACACTGTATGATGCTTGTCCTATTACAGATTACATATAAATGAACTCATAGTAATTCATCATTTCTACCTAAGGCCTCTTCTGCAGGATTATACTTGCGAGGTTCTTTCATATTATTGCATGATTATTGCATTGCACTAATTATATCCAGAATTCTCTCCATGAATAAAGGCTGCATTAAGATCCAGATTATTGGAAAGTGGCAGAAGATACCACTGAGCTGTCTGCTCCCTTTCCTAAAATGACAAAAGTTACCAGACCTAGGTGTTAAGAAACTCTCCCAGTAGGCCAACATCTAATGGAGGATGAACTTAAGCATCTATGAAGTCCGCCATCTTGATTCAGTTTCAGAAATCTCCAAAGGGCCAAACTTTCTTCATTCCTTTGAAAATTTGGCAGGGATATCACTTGGGACTGGAACAAAATACAGCTTCCTGTGCCCAGCTCTGCTGCTTCCTCCAATTGTTTTACTGACCTATTGATGCAAGCAGTATTTCTAATACCACTGTGTGATATACAATTGCCATTTCTCCACCCTTGGTGCTGTACAATCTTCTCCTATGTACATAACCCCCAATTCATGTTGTCATTATATTTATTCTGGGTATATGTGACATCTCCAGTCTTAATAATCATGCAGTTTCTTAGTAGATAACAACTGTAACAAGTAGGATTTTAAGTTCTTTCCTTTCAGCAGAGGGCCATGTCAGTCTATTACATTTGCCAGTGTTGATTGATTAGAGACAATTAAGTGGCAAGCTATTATGGGATAGATCTTGTCCTATCAAAATGAAGCAGGGAGATCTCATAGCATACTACTAATGTCTTCCATTTGTGCAAAATGGAAGAAGAGACATATGCCCCCATATGTCCATTCCAAATGATGTCATTTTTTACATTTATTTCTATGAACAAATACATTTACTCAAAGATTTCTGCCTATCTCTCATTAAGTTTTCCTCTTTCCAATGTGCACAGGTAGATAAAGCATTGATTAAATAGTTAATTATACTAAAGGATGATAAAATTCATAGTTTTACTCTAAGCTAAAATTCAATATTAAGATTTAGTTACTATTTGTTTTCTGTATTACCAATAGAGTAAAATAAAGAATATCTAACATTTGGGGCATTGTATTGTCTTGATTACTTCTTACAACTAAATATTACATCTGTGAATGAACAGACTTTTGTAGGGTGATGTGTAGTCTTTTACTTGAAGGGTTGATTTGAGGATAATTTTATTTATAACGCAGACTTGCTATAAAATATCAAGTACTTTTTGGTAAATTTACCCCAACACATTTAATGACCATTTTAATTATTACAGTTTATGAATTAATGTATTTGTGGAGAAAATATTATTTGTACTTTACTAGGTTTCTAGACTTGTGAATCTGTCAATTATCTTCATATGCTGGGAATTTAAAATTACTTTAGATTTCCTACAATTTTACATTTTTTGTAAGTTTACCAAATGAAGGCAAAGACTGATCCTTCCTTCTTTATATACCTATATTTTGAGAGCCTTCCCTCATAGCATGTGCAGAGTAAGGTGTCACATAAAAGCAAACTTTGTATTTGTTTCTATAGCTTGCATCCTATAGATTTGAGAAGATATGCATGACTCTAAAGAGCATTGACATACATATGTAGTGAAATCTGTTAGCATCCTGCCCACCTAGAGAGCCTTTAACACCTGTGTCAGGCATCACTCCTTGTTATGGTTGATACATTGTGTCAACTTGGGGAGTCTAGAGGTTTGTCTGAGTGACTCAGCAGGAAGCCAGGGTGCTTACTTTGTAGACATCCTGAGCCTGTGGAAGAGGAGGGCATGGAGATTATGTGAGAGCTACACACCCCTTGGGTGGAGGTAGGTGGTTTACAGTGTAAGGGAAGGAAAGAGGGTGCTTGTTGCCATTCCTCTTTTGCTGGTTGTTTATGCTGTGTTCTACTGCCATGAACGTTTGCCCTCTGCTATGTGCCACTCTGCTCCTGAGCCAGCCAAGTATGGACTGAAACCTCCACAAACTGTAAGCTAAATAAACCTTTCCTTCCTTCATTTTGGGCATTGGGTATTTTGTCTCACCAATGAGAGAAAAGTAACCAAGGCACTCCTCTATTCACTTTGGTGGTTGCCTGGTAACCATGCATAGCTGTTCTCAGTTCAGACCATTGCCCTTAGCCCATGATGGAATCTACTAGAACTAGAATGTATGAGAGGAATTCTCAGTAAATCATGCTCATCAGCAAATGTGGACAAAAGATTATTACAGAGAGGTGCTCCTTGGAAGAGTGTATGACCAACTGTACTGTAGATGAACTTTTCTCTAGCACACATTTTGTTTCCCTTTTATATCTTGTCTCTTTCACTTTCATTGTCCTCCTAAAGCTATCTTCACAGAAACCCATCACTCCTTCTTCCAACATCACTTGTAGGGTACTCAACTTCTAACAATGTGTAACTGCTGCTGCACCCACTCATGAAGTACATATGGATATGCTTTGTAAAGCATATGACAGGAGAAATTTAATTTGTGCAGTGAAAAGGTTTCCTTATGTTAAAATGCAAGAGATACTTAGGAACAGCACAATGGGGTGGGAAAATTTTCAGACAAAAGATATCTGTGCCAAGCAACTGAGTGAAGAAACCTCATAGTAATATTTGAATAAAAGAGAGTGATTGGGGATGAGATTGAATCATAAATAGTAAGAATTGGTCTCATAAAAGCCGAGAGAGTAGAAAATGTAAGTGTTGACTCTTCAAACTACCACAATGCATCCAACTAAGTGCAGTTAGAAAGCATTTAAAGTTTGAAGGAAAATATAAACAGATTGACTTAAAATATACTAGAGATGTGCAAAGTGTTTATGCATTCTTTGTTATTCTACCCTTATCTAGAATAAATGTACCCGAACCTTTTTATGTCAGCAGATCTGTTGCCCAACCCACAGTAACTGTCCGTTATTTATCCACTTGTATTTCAGGATTAGGTTTCTTTTTCCTCTGCTCAGTTTATAACAGAGAATTCTTATAGTTCTCCTAGATAAATAATAGAATGTACCTTCTACTTTTCTCATACAGGACAAAGTTTATACTTTCTTCAAAACACCTATGAATTCTCCTTATCACTCCAAGTAGCAGCTACCAACTGAAAAAAGTTTAACTCACCCATGAACTCTTGCGCCAGTCAGGGTAAAGTGTCACTCAGATGGAGGGGGTCTTAACAGCTCTTTCACCATCTTCAGACCCAAAAAGAATATGGCAGATTTTTTAGGTTAACTTCATCATTTTTTGATGCTTTTAACTAACATGTAAAGTACTGTCTCCTTTTTAAAGGTTTTCATAGTGATTACATAGCTATAAACACTGGATGAATTGATGACTAGGTGGGCTTTATTGTGACTCATGTTTTCAGTGAAACTAACATTTTGAGGTCCAATAGGAATTAAAACAATAATCTAGGGAAAGTTGTATCAGTCTGCTTTCTGTTATTCTAATGAACTACCTGATGCAGAAAAACTTATAAAGAAAAGAGTTTCGCTTAGTTCGTAATTCTGGAGGTTAAAGTGCGTGGTGTAGAATTTGGCTGACCTCTGGCTAGGGTCCTTTTCCCTGGATTGCCTTATGGTGGGAATGTGTGTGAAGGAAAGATTACCTGATCAACAGGAAAGCAGAAAAGGTTTGGAGTCCTATAGTTCTCTCTAAGGACATTCGCACAATGACGTAATAACATCCACCAGGTCCCAGCACCATAAGCTATACTCCTCATTGCGTTCTGCCAGAGGACCAATCTCTCAGTACATAAATCCTTGGAGGACCAAGCGTCTCCAAACCGCAGAAGCTGTCTTTATACTTAAGAGGCACACTGTGCTAGTGGATAACAATCTAAAATGAGAAGATCTCAAATGACCTGTAGATTCATGTGATGGTCAAACGTTTCACAATAAATCATATTGCTTACTGAGTCCTTCATCACTTTTACTAAAGCCACGGATAGCACTTTGCTAAGTAATTGGAATACAAATACTGTATGAGATACCTGTTCTTGTAACCCACAGGCTAATTATAGTATTTCTGAACAAAATCTTCTGACCTTGTACAGGAGAATATACACTATTAAAAATGAGATTTTCAAATATCATAATCTAAGGTTTTGTATTTGTTGTCATAAAACAAATAGGTAGCTGACTATATATTGAATATAGCAATCCACATTATAGCTAGAATTATAATCATCTCTCTAATGTGATGTGACTGACTTAATCATACAAACAAGTATTCAAATAGTGATTAAAATGAAATACAAACAAGGAAGATAAAATTTAAGTATATTCTACAGAACATGGTATCCCTAAGGAATGCCCTCTGAAGGTATTCTAAAATTAGTTTTAAACTGTCCTTACTCATAGTAGTTACAAAATCTCTCCCCCATAACTTCACATAACTGAATTGATTCTCATGTATTGATTTATCATTTATCTATCTTTCTATCCAAATTACCCATTCACAAAGCCCCCAATTCCTGTGCTGCACTGTGTGTTATTACATAAACACAAACTTATGCATTTGTGTCTTCCCTCATCATGTTATGATGGGACATATGATCAAGTAACTTCAAAATATTCTATAATTATCACATTCATAACTAAACTTTTTTACTATTAATCATTTATTTAACATCTCTTCTGAATGCTAATTTTTATCTCTAAAACTCAGAAATAACATAACAAGGATGTAATTTTATGCGCTTAAAATGTTTCTACATTAAACATTTATGTCAAAGTTCTTAAGACAAAATATAGTATTGCTTTAAGATTCCTGTTATCTGGCAATCATGTTTTCTAAGATTTGCACTAATGAATACTTTTATCAGCATTCATTGGTTAATGGGAATGCTTGAGCCAAAGTTCATTAAGATTTATCAACTGAAAACTATCAATTTATTAAATAAATATAGTATTTTAATTTGATTAGAGTGTTTTATTTCACACTCTATTCCTATGGGTATTTTAACTGTATGGTATTCATCTTCCTGTAGCTTTCATTATAATTGTACATGAGTACGTATAGCTTGTCCCCATTTTTTTCATTAGCATTATTAGTGTTAATATGGCCAAACCAGTATGGATGAGCGCACGCACACACACACACACACACACACACGCACACGTGAACTTTGTACTCCTCACTTGTGCATAATATTTCAATCTCTATAGAAGTTAAATAGTAAAGCAAATTCTTTGATAATCTTCAACTGGGGGATAGAAACTAGGCCTGTTTTCCTTTGATACATGTGAGGCTATCACTGCTTCAACGAAAAATGTAGGAAAATGCATTCCAATTTTACTCGTTTTTGGAATTTATTGCTACATTGTATATGTAATGATCATATTCATTATAGGGAATTAGTATCCGTACATGATACATTTTGATTCCTCTTTTATTTCCAACTTCCTCTCCTTCCTTCAAACTATCTTCCCCTTCCTATTTATAAAGCTTTCTTTTCATATTATCATTTTAATAGTTTTTTTTTCCCTTTCTTCTTTTTCTCCCTCCCTATATTGGTTTCCTTTTGAAAATGGACTGTTTTCCTTTTGAAAAATTTATTCTCATTTCACAAAATCTATTGCACATTTTGAACCTTGTTTGAGTTTTCAGTTTCTTATACTAGGGAATGATGTGATATTTACACATGTGATTTCGATTTATTTCACTTAATAGTCTGGACTCAAGTTGCTTCCATTTACCTAGAAATGCCTTAAATTTATCCTTCTTTATGACAGAGTAATATATGTGTGTGTATATATATATATATAATCTTCTTTAATCATTTCAACTTTAGGTCATAAGAAGGCAAGAAGTTTTCATGTTATTCACTGTTAGGTGTATCTGTTAGAGGCTGACAAACTTTCATGTAGGAAATGCCATAGCTCTGGGACTGGAAGATCACAAAGGCATTCATAGACTCTCTGATCAAGAGAACTTCCTGAACTCTAACTTCATCCATCACACATTAGAAGCCAAACATTTGACTAAAGAAGGCACCATGGAAATGGATCCCCATCCTTTCCTTCCAGGTCCCTAGTAATTGGATAACTTCCAGGCATTTGAAGATGTTTTGAAGCAGAGAAAATGTGACCTCATTTTGCCCCTGCCAAGTTTCTGACTCACAAAATCAGCAACCATAGTCTAACGGTTGTTCAGCCTAATAAATATTTGAGGAAATGTGTTAGTAGAACAGCATCCTACTTCTATTTGTATTGAGATTTCCAAACAATTTTCAAATCAATAGCTTTCTAAATTTCTTCTCTTGGAGCAAATATCCACACTGAAATATGTAGATAGCAAACTTTACTGGAGTCTGTTTATAATCCTCTCCTAATCATGTTCAAATATAACAATGCATGGTCTCAGATCCCATTAACAATGAGGCAGACATAAGGAAATGGAATCAGTGTCCTGAGGAGCTGGCAAATATGAAGTGTTATACAGTGGAATTCTGCCTTAGGGAGGAGTTAAAGGGAAAGGAAGATTTAAAGAAAATCGGGTAAGTAGATACAAAAATGAAAAATCCACATCGATACAAAATAGGTTAGAGTTGACAGGAATTCCCTGCCAACTGCCCTAAAAATATAATAAATTCATTCTGAGCTCTTTATATTGTCTTTCCCTGGCATAAACACAAAGTGCATGGAGGATGGAATCATAAAACAGCGTCATTCATCAAATGACAAAGGTGAAGGGGAATATCTTCCAATTTCCTTCCAATTCTAGTTTTATGTCTTGAATCTCACAGAATCATGTGTCTACAATATTATCATATAGCATACAATAGAGCATAGGACAATAGTTCAAAAAACTGTGTGTAGTGCCATATTTCTGACATAAATGGAGGCACAGACGATAATATTTTATCAATAAATTTTCCAACCTGAGTCCTTCCACACTGAGAAGATGTTTCCAAACATGGTGTTTTTCAAAAACTTTTCCTTAATGTGTATCATTCGCTCTGTTCATATTCTAATAGGACAGAGTGACAATGGCAAATCACAACCTTAGAAGTAATTGAATATGTCATCCTTGCCAGTCTAACACACAATTTATAAATCGTTTTTTTTTCCTGGTGGTCAATATAATGTTATCAGTCACTGTTGAGAATCCATTAGCATGTGAGCATTCCAGCTGTAATTATTACCTGTCATTGTCTCACTAATATTGTATGTGGTTAATATCCTATCTGGTGGCATTTCAGCCTGGTAAATATAGAGAGGACATAAACTGAAATCAAAGAGATCATAAACTAAAACACATTCCTTATTGCAGGATGCTGATACAGGAGAAAACTTAATATGTAAGGTAATTTTTAATTTGAAACTTACTTGGTTGTCAAGTGAATGAGTTTACTTTCAAAATGTATTATAGCCTAAGCATACAACACAGGTAAATTGCAAACCTACGCTGAATCCAAAACTCTGGCTTCTCACATATCAGCCATGTGACAAAGTAATCAGCAGTTGAGAAAATGATAAAGTTCACACATAGAAATACAAGCAAATAATTCCACATGTGTGACCTGAACTTCAGAGATTGCACTACCTTATTTTTTGCTTTTGACTTCAAACTGATAACAAAGTCTGCATGATATATTTAAAGACAAATTAATATGAGATTAACAGAACTTGTACAGATTCCAAGTCCTACTTTCTATCCATCTCAGAAAACCCACTAAATCCTTCTGAATTGATTCTTCTATACAACACAGGAAAAGATAAAAATCAATTTTATAATTTTAGATTTCAAATGTGGTAAGTTGTGAAGCCCCCTTACATCATTTTAAGATCAATCTGCTCAGGTTGAAAACCACAGTAAGGTAGGAGCCAATCACTTCTACCTGCTCCCGAGTAGACAGTAGCAATGGGTAGAAGCTAAACGCATTATTTATTGACAGCAGGGTACTTTCTCCAAATAGGACTCAGAGCCTTCATATTGTTCCATCTAATGCCGAAGAAAAGCAATCATATGTTCGTGGTGCTACAAAAGCCAGAACTTTGGTTAAATGTCCTCAGAACAGGGTGATGTAAGAGAAGACAAAAGCTATGAAATGGTACTTTCCAAATATATAATTTTAATAAAAATACATGCTGAAATTTAAGGATTGACTTAGAGTCAAGATAAACCAATACATTTTTTAAAAGTTGTTTGAGCGAGCTGGTTGCAGGCAATTGGGTGACTGAGATACTGGCTGAAGTTACTGAAAGGAACCAGATAAATTCAGGGTCATAATCCATAAAAAAAGAGAAAGTAAAAAGCCTGTGATGATTGGTATCATTCAGGTTTAGTTACAGATTTTGGATCTGTTACCTGAATGCATAAATATAAACAGCTTACTAATCGTTCTTCCTGTTTCTTCTTTTTCAAACTGAATGTCTAGTTGTCATCAAATGCCTGTGATCCCGATCTGAAGGATTGTTACTGTTTCTTGCCCTGACTGTCAGTCATCTGAAAATTCACCCAAAACTTCACTCACATTCACTGTTTATGGAGATTTATGCTAAACAATCTGATGGTAGACATGAGCTATACATTTCTGCTTGATGTCTGTTAGATATAATATACTAAATATTTCATTCGTGCATCATTTTGAAAAAGAAATAGTAATTTGCAAATGCAGTTTTGAACAAACCTCAAAGAACATATAAAGCAGCAGAACAGTAGTGAAATTCAAATCCTGTCTCCCCCTAAGCAATTATTAAAAGATTTCACTAAAATTATTCTGGAAGAAAGTTAATCATAGTCATTTGAATATTAGCATATAATATTGTATATTATTTTAAATGTTACTTTTTGGCATATAATATTTAGAAAGTCACTTTACCAGGACATTTAATATATCATCTGTAATTAATGATATGCAAAATATATTTCTTGAATCTCTTCAAGAAAAGAATGAGCTGATTGCAAAGCACCATGAATTGTTTTTTAAATAGCAAGAATATAGAAAAACTTGCCTGATCTCAGTTTTTTCATAATGTTATAAACGAGAGGGACAAAATCTACTCAATGTTTTATCCAAAAAAAGCTTGAAAGTTGACGAATATATTTACAAACTATATATCAGGAAAGGTAGTAGTGTCTAAAATATGTGATGAACTATTTAAAATGAACATTAAAATAAATAATACAATAGAAAATGAGCAAAAATGTGAAGAAAATCATCCAAGAGGAAAATACATATTAAATATTCATGAGAAATTTTTTAACATTAGCAGTTAGGCAAAAGAAAGTCATACTACAATAAGTTAATACGGTAGTAGAAAGCCAAAAAATGGTGAAGGCAAAGAAAAATTAGACCATCAATAAACTGCTGGTGGATAAGCAAAATAGTGTATCCACTCTGAGAAAGAATTTGGAAATTAAAACAAACTGGTATATCTAAGCCACGGAGCAGTATTCAGCGATAAATAAAGCATGCAACTGATATACACACAATGTGGAATCTCAGAAAATTATTCTCAGTGTAAAATAATCCAATCTTCAAAAGCTACCTGTTCTATGTTCCATTTATTTAACCTTTTTGAAACTACAAAGCATAGACACAAAGAACCTTTCCGTGGTGGCAAGAGCTTTAGGAGAGCTGGGTGGAGGAAGGAAGAAAGGAAAGCCAGTTACGGGTAGTGATGGCCTCACTCCCAGTAAGCTAGTAGCATTATTTCTGTAATACATTATCATTAGGGAAAACTGGGTAAAGTGTGTGGGATCCGTGCATTGTACTAAGCAGAAGATAACATTATTTTAAGATAAAAGTTTGGATACTAATAACTTGCCAAAGTTTAGATCTCAAATGTGCCCCAAAAGCCTCATTGGCACAGAGGCAGAACCTGACACAAAGGGGCAGGCCACGGGCGTCTTGTCCTGAAAGCTGGCTCCTCATTCCTGCAGCATTTTCCCCTCCGTTTCCTGCCTGTCTTACATGAGGAGCTTTCCTCTGCCCTGTCCTTCCACTGCATCTTCTCTGCCTCGCTACCTGCTGACTCTGGAGTCACTCAAGAGTCAAAATAAATCTTTTTCAGTTGGATATTGTGCCCAACAAGGAGACACTTGACTGCTCTAGTCAGGCTTACTAGAATCAGATGTTTGCACAGAACAGATTCAACACAGGACACAACAATTTATAGGCTTGTCTTATAATATCTACCCAAAATGTCAAATACAAGAGTGCAAGTGATCTACCCACATGCTAGAGACTAGAAGAATCTATCCAAGGTTCTGGATCCCATGGCGATATCCTGAAC
>PVLD010009016.1:0-79849 GCA_004027595.1 Dinomys branickii
CCAGTGCAAATTCCCTACTATCTTATCTATAATTTGGTATTTCCTTTAATGTTTTTGTGTTAACTAATGTGAAGATAACTATGTAATACAACATCCAGTTCTAATTCCCTACTATATTCTGTATAACTTTGTATTTTCTGTATTGTTTATGGCTTTTCTGGTTCATATATCTCCATTCTTTTGTCTTTAAAATAAAATTTAAAAAAAAATCCTGGCAAAAAAAAAAAGAAAAGAAAAGAAAATGGCCTGGCAATGTAGCTCAGTGCTAAGGCTCAGGGTTCAACTCGCAGTTCCCTGCCCCCACGGAAGGAGACAGTTTCCACTGAAGAAGCAGCAGAAGGTAGGGCTTACGCACTGTCTGCCCACTGGCTGTAGGCTTCCAGAAGGTGACAGCTATATTCCCTTTCTGCTCCTCTGACATTCTGGGCATAATGCTAGAGAAGACGATAGACCCTCCCTTCCCTCTAGTAAAGTGACCAGGTATTGATCACGTTCTTTAAAGATTACTTAATCTTCAAAATACATGTATAGTACCCTAGTTGTGGCGGCACACATCTGTGACCCTTTACTCAGAGATTCACAAGTGTGAGGCCAGCCTGGGCAGAGACCCTGTGTCCAGAACAAAGCAAAAAAATCAGATATGGTGGAAAGTGATGGTTATTATAATGTTATATTTCAGTTAGCCTATTTTTTTATCAGCCAAAAGTAGTTTTGTTGCAGATGTAATGACTTTTTATGAAAAAATAAACTTAATTACAGTTTTAAAAGTGTCCAAGGCATTCTTTAAAGTCTTTGAAATGCTATCAGTAATAATATTTGTGCTATCCAGAGTCCTGTATGTGTTGACTACTACCTCAGATTTAGAACTAATTGTGTCAAAACATTGAATGCTATAGATGATTATTTGCATACTGAAAAAATAACTCTAGTGACATTGCCAAAAGCATTTTTCTTACAAACTCGTTGCTAGCAAACTGAGAGAAACAGTCATAGATTAGGGATTTTGTTTTGACTAAACTGTTTATAATAAATTTTCTCTAGAATAGTTGATACTGTAGAAAGTGGACAGTGTGTGGTTTGTTGGCTGTCTTTTCTGTAGGTTGCACTTATATGATAATCTCGTAAGTTTTTGTAGCACTAGGCTGTGGTACATGATGTTTTTATGATAACTCATGAAAAGCAAAAATAATTGTCATTTCATTCCCTCAGGTGCTTAGTTACCCTGTGTTGTTTATGTTTTGTGTTACTGGGTGTGAAACCCAGGACTTTACATATTAGACAAGTGCTCTGCCACTCAACTACATCCCCAGCCCACCAGTGGGTGTTTTTGAAGAGAAACTGGGATGGATAGACTTAGTGGCATGTTTTTAAAACTACATTCTTGAGTTTATGGTATTACACGCATAATTGCCGTAAACCACAGTCTCTTGTTATTTCCCTGAGGCCAAGGTGAAAAGGAATAGTAATTAAGCAAATAAGTGTGTTATCTGGGGCTTAGACATACCGAGACAAAAACTTGAAAGTTTGCAGAGTCGGGGATCTTGTAATGGAAACTTTTGCATCCAAGTTTTTTTTTTTTTTCTTTTGATGGACCTAGTAGTTGGAAATAGTTTTGTGTTAGATATTCTTGTATTGGCTTTAAATTAATGAGAGGTTATTGTTTGATATAGAAAGAGAAATCAAAGGATTGTTATTTCATCAATGAAGTGAGTTTTATTATTAATTCATTCTAAGCCTTTGAAACTTAAAACCAAAAGTATTAGATTTTTTGTTTTAATCCCTTATGGCACTGTTATCTTTAATTGGATTTCTCTTAGGTTTCAAAGACTGAACTTTGGTCATTGAGTTTCTGAGTTTTATCAAATATCATTAATTATGGCTTTAGTGTAGAGAAGTTCTATTCAAAATTTATGAGAAGAGCATAGTATTTCCAATTGTGGTGGCATAAAGAGTTTGGAAATTAATCTAGTTCATGTCAAAAAGGCTAAAAGGAATAAACTCCTGAGAAGAACACTATTATACATCTTTAAAATGTGTGTCTGTTGTTGAGTATAATACCCTTCTATAAAATTTTTTGTGTCTCAGTCTTCTGTGAGTTTAAATGCATGGAGTCACATTTGCATTGATGTTTACATTGTTAATATTAGTCCCTGAGTAGTTGGATTTGTGTAGGACTTTTTAAGCTATCTGAATCATACTTTGCTTATACATAATTACTTATTTTTCAAGTTACTTCATCTACTTTTTTTTCAAATAATACCTACGCTTTTTTAGATAAGTGAAGATTTTTTTTCAGTGACTTAATTTCTTTAAAAATGTGGCACTAGGTTGTTGCAAGCTAATCTTACCAAATAAAAGCTCCCCATGACTGTGCCAGTGGAATATCTTTCATCATTGAATTGCACATAAGTTTATCTTTTCCATTCCCATTAAATCAGTATGGTATTTTTATTTAACAGAATTTACAAAGTCATTTGAAGAAGTATGGTGGGAAATATGACCAGATTTTGGCTTTTCGACCTACAGGATGGACCCATTCTAATAAGTTAACTCGCATAACAGATGTTACTCCCCAGATCAAAGGAAATATTTCAATATACGGTATAGTTATTAAGTTTTCTTCTCACTTTTGATGTTGATAATTACTTTTATGTTTTTAAAAAGTGTTGAAAAACCAAGATACAAGAAAAATAATTTACTAAAGAATTTAACAATTCGTTTCAAATCTCACTACAATTCTAACCTCTATGTAGCCCATTATAAACTAACACAAAGGAGTAGATAAACATTGACTGACACAGATCCTCTCATTTCTGTAATCAATGATACTTAGAGGAAATTGTAGAATTATTTGAAAGTGCAGATACTATGGAAGTCTAAATAAGTAACTACTGACTTCTACCACTTTACTGAAAGGAACAGTTAATGATTAATTGTTTGATCAATCTTGCATGTCTCTATTTGTTCTCCTGAGAAATTACTTTGAAGATATCAATAAATAATATAACAACCATTGATAATTTCCTACTAACTCTGTCTGTAACTCTGTATTGCTTGTATTGTTCTTATGCTATTTTGTAAATGGATGTCTATTAATATGTTTTCCTTTTATTTTTAAAATTTTAAAAAACAAAAAATAAAATAAAATAGAAAATAGAAAAAATATAAATAAAAAAGTAGCTAAATCTAAATGATGCCCTGAGGTTGCAAGCAAGAAGATGAATGATTAGATGTGGTAACAGAAGGAGGAACAGGCTTGACTTTGGTATTTGCATCTCTTAGAGGAAGTTTACCATTACCTTCAGGCAGCTTAGTACACTGATCGCTAAGGGCAACATGTTTGGTAACGTTAAACCAGTGACTCACATTAGCTTCTGAAGACCCTAGTTTCCTCCAAACAGGACCCTTTCAGCCCTTCTCTATGGTACTTGATCTTTGCTAAAGAAAATAAAGGGATTTTTAGGATTTCATTTGTTTTCTTTTTAAATTTTTTTTATATATGCAAACAGGACTAGAATCTTGGGACTAGAATCTGCTTGTTTGTTCTAGGAAATTAAGAGCCTGCTGTTTGTTATTCCTTATATTTTATTCATATTTCTTGAAGATTTTCCTGAAATCCATAGCCTAGTTAAGTGTTTAAGGGAAGAATTGTTTAAAAAGAAGAAAATGCTCATTAAATAGGGCTGTCCAGAAGTGCATATTACTAACAAACACATAGAAGAGTAATGTAGTCTAATATTGTAACTTTGATGTCGTTTTAATGTTTTAGACTTTATTATCCATAAGAGACTCCCAAGTTTTCTTGTCGGAACTAAAGGACAAAGGAATTTTTCACAGTACTCTGGATTGCTTTTCTGTTTTATTTATACTTGAGAGTTTATTAGTTTGATTTTTTAATAGGCAGTGTTTTTTTCTTTGGTCTTGCAGGAATTCCTTATAGTGAACACAGCAGCTACCTAGAAATGAAACGTTTTGTCCAATGGCTGAAACCTCAGAAAATCATTCCTACTGTAAATGTTGGCACCTGGAAATCTCGGAGCACAATGGAGAAATACTTCAAAGAATGGAAATTTGAAGCTGGATATTGATGATACCGTAGAGGACTCACAAGTAGTTACCTTGGGTGTAGCTTGCTAGTAGTTAAATCTATATTAATAATGAAATATAGCTTTATGTAAACCCCCATCTGAAGATCACTTATACAGTTTTTCTCATTTATGTTCAAATAACATTTTCATGGTGCTGAATGGCTCTCAGCATCATCAAAGATAACTGCAGATGAATCTCCTTATACCCTTAATTGTTTTACTGCTTCCCTCCATGGAGACAATTATGTTCTGCACCCAGCCTTAGGGAAAGAAACAAAAGCAGGTTCAGGGACCAAAAGGATTCATGGTAATGGATAATTAGACAAAAAGCATTATATATAAATAATTACGTATCTTTAAAATTACAGTATAAAACTTTTATATATCATATTATTTTAAATAAAAATGATTATAAAGTATTATGATGTCTTGATGGGTTTTGTTTTGTTTGAAAAACTTATTTTTTAGAACACTTTTAGGTCGATAGCAAAACTGAACAGAAAATAGAGTCTTACATGCCGTCCGCCCTGCGTTTATAGCCTCCCCATTATCATAGTTCCCACCAGAGCAGTATCATCACAACCATCCGTGGTGCACAGCTCCCTGTTGGTGTTGTACATATGTGTGATGACACGTATCAGTCACTGTAGCATCATACAGACTTTTGACTGTCCTACCATCCTACAGGCTCTACATATTCATCCCTTTCTCCGTCATAACCCCTGGCAATCACTGATCTTTTTACTATCTCCATAGTTTGCTTTTTCCAAAATGACACATACCTGAAATCATATAGTAGCTACCTCTTTTGTTTGTTTTTTTAAGACAGGGTGTTGCTAGGTAGTCCACGTTAGCCTTGACCTCCCAGTCCTACCTCTGCCTCCTGAGGACTAGTATAGGCATGTGCCACCATACCTGACTAGTAGATTGGCTTCTTTTACTTAGTAATGTGAGTTTAAATTCTTTTGTTTCTTTTCCTGGCTTGATAGCTCACCTTTAGTGCTGACCACTATTCCATTGCCTCGATGTACCAGAATTTGTTTATCCACTCACCTACAAAGGACATCTTAGTTATCTCCAAATTTTTATAATTATGAATAAAACTGTGACAAACACCCATGTGCAGTTTTGTGTGAAACTAAGTTATGAACTTTGAGTATTGCTGGCTCATATGGTACGAGCATGTTTATAAGAAACTGCAAAACTGTCTTCCAAATTGGTGTACTATTTTGTATTCCTACTGGCAATGAATTACAGTGCCTATTGCTGCATATCCTCATTAGTGTTTCATGTTGTCGTACTATATTTTGGTCATTGTAGTAGGTATGGAGTGGTTTCTCATTGTTTTCGTATACATTTCTCAAGTGGCATTTAGTGTGGGGAATTTTTTCATGTGCTTATTTTCTATCTGTATTTCTTGAGATACCTGTTCAGGTCTTTTGCCCATTTTTAAAGTAGGTTATTTTCTTATTGTTAAATATTAAGAATTATTTGTATGTTTTGGATTATATCTTTGTTATATGTTTTGCAAATATTTTCTTCCAGCCAGGGGCTTTTCATTCTCTTAACAGTGTCTTTCATTGAGTAGAAATATTTAAATGTTTTAAATTTCACTGAAGTCTAACTTGCAGAGCATTTCTTTCATGGATTGTGGTTTGGATGTTGTATTTAAAAACTCCTTGCCAGTTCCAAGATCATCTATATTTTCTCCTAGGATACCTTCAGAAAGTTTTGTTTTACATGTAGCTCCATGATTCATTTCAAATTAATATTTTAATGAATGTCCAGTTGTTCTGGCACTATTTATTTAAAAAAAAATCATTCTTTCCATTTTATTGTCCTTGCTTATTTATGTGTTCTTTTATCAATACATTTTCTTGATAACTCACTTTAGTCTCAGTCTTTCAGCTTTGTTCTCTTTCAATATTATTTTGACTTTTCTTACTCTTTTGCCTGCCCATATAAATTTTACAATTTGTTCCTATCCTCAAAATAACTTGCTAAAATTTTTATTAGAGTTGTGTTCAACTTTTAAATCAATTTCAGGAAAACTGACATCTTGACAATATTCCGTCTTCCTGTCTGTGAATGTGAAATATTTCTGTTTTTTTTTTTTTTTTTTTTGGCGGTACTGGGGATCGAACTCAAGACCCTTCGCTTGCTAGGCAGGTGCTTATTCCACTGAGCTATATCCCCAGCCCTTGTGAAATATTTCTGTTTTCTTGTTTTTTTTTTTTATTTCATGAGAGTTTTATAGTTTTGCTCATATAAAAGTTATATCTATTTTCTTAGAATTATTCCTAAATATTTTTTGGTGCTAACAGAAATGGTGCTGTATTCTGAATTTCAAATTCTACTTACTCATTGCTGTCATGTAGGAAAACAATGGATTTTTGTCTATTAACTTTGTATCCTATAACTTTCCTATCATTGTTCAGTTTTCTACATAAATGATCATGTCATCTATGAACAAAGACAGTTTTATTTCCCCATTCCCAATTTGTGTGCCTTTTATTTTCTTGTTTTATTGTAGTGGGTAGGATTTCAATTGCTGTGTTAAAAAGGAGTGGTAAGAGGACATCCTTGTCTTATTCCTGATATTATTGGGAATTCTTCTAGTTTTCATTGTTAAATATGATGCTAACAATCATGTTTTTGCAGGTATTTTTTAGTCAACATGAGGAAGTTCTGTATAGTATACTGAAAATTTTGATCATCAGTGGGTATTGGGTTTTGTCCCTTGTTTGTTCTGAGTCTATTGATATGGTCATGCACTTGTCCTTGTTCGGACTTCAACATGATAAATTATATTAATTAATTTTCACACTAGCTTTGCACACCTAAGTTAAATCCCAATTGGTTTTAATGTGTGTGTGTGTATACACACACACACACACACACACACACACACACATTATATATATATATATTTGAACTCAGTTTACTAATATTTACATCTTTGTTCATGAGTAATTGGATATGTAGTTCTCTTACGTCTTTGGAATAAGGTAACACTAGACTCAAATGATTAGGGAGTATTCCTTCTACTTCTGTTATCTGAAAGAGATTGTAGAGAATTAGTATAATTTCTTCCTATATGTGGTAGAACTCACCAGTGAACCATCTAAGCCTGGTACTTTTCTGGTTTAGAAAGTTTATTTCTTATTCATTTAATAGCTATAGACCTGGTCAGATTGCTGTCTCCTGTTAAAGAGTTTTGACAGGTTGTATCATTCAAGGAATTGACCCTTTTCATTTAGGTTATCAAATTTCTTTTGGCTCTTAGGATTTATAACTGTGACATTCATACTTTTTATAGAATTTCAATGAAAACTTAATTCAATATTTTGACTTTAAAATGATGATTCAGAGTCTCCATAATCACCCAATAAAACATGCAGAGAAGTTTACATGGATGAAGTTTATCTGAATTATTTACTCAAGACATAATTATAAGTTTAAATTGCAGATTTACTATTTTTAAAGTGAGATTGCATAATTTAAGATCTTTATTTCTCCAACATAAATTGACTAGTTGACCCAGAGTGAAAATTTTAGGCCAATGCTTGTTTTAAAATAGTTTTTATGGCATCTAAGTAAGAAAATGGTGAGTGTAATGAATGTATGTGCACATATATGTATATTTTTGCATTAATGATAGCTCTGAAATGAATTTGCTATAGTTATTTTTTGAATAAACTATAACACTGAAATGAATTTTTACAATAACGCTGAAATTGGAGATTTCTTGATAAATGTTTTCATAGAAACTTTTCAGTAATTTTATTCTTAAGAATAGTATTCTTCATGAACGTTATTTTTATAAGCTTAGGTTTTACTTTGTTGTGCAAATTAAGAGTTCTGAGACTCATATTTAGAGGGAGAAAAATAGGAGCATGTGGTACTGTTTAACTATATTCTCAGTTAACTTTAGTTACAAATTTAAAAATTTTAATTTGTTTTGGCTTGATGTTTTAAGCTTTTTAAGTTAGAGTTATAATTAGAAAAACTAGTCTGTTGTTGTAGATATTTGGTGGTTATTTAGTGTCATATTTTATTTACCAATTTTTCCTAGAATTGTCATTTTTAATTGATAAAATAGTTTCCATGATTTTGAATGTTTCGCTCTGAGAATTCAGTCATTTTTTTAAGAGCAGCGTCCGCCTTTTTATTATCCTGTGCACAAACATCTTTCTACACAACCGTCATCATTTATGGCAGCTTGGAATGATTTTATTCTGCTTATTGCTGCTAAACCTCCTTTAGAGGCCATACAAAATAGTTTCACAAATAAGTAACAACAAAAAACCAATTTTTTTCTGGGCCCTTTTGAGAGCTATATATAAAATTCTTAGTTCTAATTCTTGACACTTTGGCATGTAAATTTTTTTCCTTTTCATAGTGAAATGAAACAAGAAATCTATCACCAACCCAAAATAGATGGGTGACAGTTCTTAACATTCCCGCCACCCCCCAAAAGAGAAAATAGAAGGAAGAGGAAGTAGAATCAGGCCAGTAACAAAGGAAATACTTCACTTTTCCTTCAAACTTTACAGAAAGCTTCTTTACAATCTCTCCTGATGTTGAACATTATATTACCAAGTCCAGTGAAATTTGAAAGGATGATTTCAACTTCTTATGACATTGATCTAGCAGAAAAACCTTTCTCCCTTATTGTCAATGCCTATTAAATCTAAGTTATCACTTATTCTATGTTTAATAATGTGCCTAAATATGAAACTTTTTCTGGACCTCTAAATTCTCTGTTCAGCTATTAAGTTATATTCCTGTGGCTCAAACACATCTCAGATTATTTAGACCTGAATCACCATCAATAACTAGACAAACTAAGCATCATCCAGCTTCTAAGCTTCAAGGTGATCTGAGAGAATTGATAATGCACTTATAAGTTATCTGGTTGTTTCACTCCTAGGTTTTTTTTTTAGTTCATTTTGTATAGATTTTAGAAAGTTGTCAATAAAGAAATGATTTGAAGTCAGCAAAGGAATAAGTTAGTATGTATGAATAATAGAACAGTATAGGTATGAATACTAGGAAGCTCTGGACTTAGCGGTCGTTGTGATGGGCTACTTAGGATTCATTCCTCCTTTCCCCTTCATACCTACCCTGTCCTCCCAAAAGCTGTACAGAGTAGAACATTCCCTTCATGATGTCACAGTTGATCTTTGGATAAACCAGACATAATTTATAAAGCATCTGATAGAGTGTCCCAAGTATACAGAACCAGTCATGAAGTTTACATTCATTTTGAGGAATCAGTACATACATACTTGCATAACACATCTTAATCATTTTCAGTACCCTTCTTTCCCCCATACTCCCCCAACTCCAGTTTAAGACAGTGTATTTTAAAGAACTTCCAGATTCAAAAATATCAATCTAATTAGTAGCAGTTTTCTCTGAAGCACTCCTTTTGAGATCCTTCCCTACTGTGAGTTGTAAGTACTTTAAGGACAGGGCCTGTATCTTAGTCATTTTATGATACAATACCTTTTTGAGTATCTGGCCCAGATACACTCCTCACAAATGATAAATGCTTGAGGAAATATTGAGTAAACTGTGACAGAATGTATCTACATGCTAAGAATTGACTTCTACAATTCTTTTAGTGTTTTAGAATACCTTTATGTGTAGTCCTCCCATGAAAGCAATTGTATACCAGAAAAACCACTGGAAATAAAAAATATATTGAAAATACATGGTGTATTACTTTAATACATTCAGGCATCTGTTAAGTCCAATTCAGTATAGGAACAATCTAAAGAATAAACTTTTTTTAAATAATTAATTTTGTGTGGTTTCATATCTTGAGAAATGTAAGATCAGAGTAGGTTGAGGTGGTTGACACAGTCAGTGAAATACAATACACATAAAACTAATTTAGAAACACAGCTGTAGACGAGTCATGAATGACCAGTCACACTGGGTTTTTAAACAGCTCATTTGATTTAAATCAAACTTGGTTTTATGTAAGTCCTGCAGTAATCTAGTTTTTGGACTGAGATTTATAGCTTTAAATTCTAGTAGAACTATACAGTAGTTTACCTAGGGATTTAAAAAACACCTCAGTACACGATGTTCTTTATCCAAAACATGATAGACCTTTTTCTAGGAATGTTCAATGAAGTCAGATTGCATTATCTGTTTAATCCTTTCTGTTACTTCAAAATGGAAAGCAGGAGCTTAAGATCATGCCATCAAAGCAGGGCTTTACTATGCTATTAGATAATGTTATTAAACTTTTTAAAGTTCTTTTAAAAGAACTGTTACGGATTTCCTGTTGAGCCTCTGATCTCTGATTACATGTCACATGGGATAAGTAGATGTATTCTAAATGAACTAAAAGCAACAGTGTCTGGAAAGGGAATAAAAGCCAAATGCCCTTGTTTTGCTAAGCAGCCAATTTTGCAAACCTAGGTCATTTATCCAAGGAAAGAGTGCCAAACTTTTTTTCATGTTTTAAAACACTTTTATCAAGGTATACATCACATACATACAACTCACTAATCTGAATGTATAATTTAAAGCTCACCAATTTGAATGTATAATTTGATGGTTTTTAGTATATAGAGATGTGTGACTACCACCACAGTCAGCTTTGGAACATTTTTATCATTCAAAAGGAAAACTATCACTCCTCAGTGTTGTGTTGTCTGCCTTCCCCCGGTGCTAGGCAACAACTAATCTTTCTCTCTGTAGGTTTACCTATTCTGAACACTTATTCTAAAGAGAATGATATCATATATGGTCTTTTGTGACTAGCTTTTTTCAGTGAGCATAAAAGGGTTTTTCTATGTTTTAGCATTTATCAGTACCTCATTCTTTTTATGGCCAAATAAAAATTCTTTATTTGGAAATGCTAAGTTTTTGTTTATCCATTTATTTATTGGTAGATATTGGAATTGTTTCCACTTTTTGGCTATTGTGAGTAATAAGTATGAACATTTGTAATAAATTTTTGTGTGGATATATTTTCATGTTGCTTGACTATACAACAAAGTAGAGTCACTGAATCATACGATAACTGCATTTAAACTTTTTGAGGAGATGCCAAAGTGTTTTCCAAAATGCAGCACAACTTTACATTCCCACAAGCAGTGTATGAGCATTCCAGTTTCTCTATATCTGCCCCCAAATTTGTTTTCATTTTATAGCCATCTCGGTAGGTATGAAGTGGTATTTCATTGCCGTTTTTAATTTGTATTTCTCTAGTGATAAGTGATTCGCATTGAGCATCTCTTTCACTAAACGTTTTGGAAAAGAACAATATATAGACAGTTTAGTCAAGTGAATATTCCAAAATGTATTATTTAAACCTAAGCAAAATAGCCAGTTTTATACCTGTTAACTTACTCTTAATGTTTTGGACCAAGTTTTGTGATGGATGTTTAATAATGATAGACCTGCAGTTTTGTTCCAATGGGAATTATCTGAATTAATATTAGGACAAATTTTAAATGCATAGCAGCATTCCAGGTGTCATGAAGTAGTTGTATGCAGTATAAGTTAAGACATTCACTGTTTCCAATAAAAAAGGGAAGCAAAACAAACTTTTAAAGTTGGAATAGACTGCTTTAAATAGGAGGCTTTTAAATACCAGGGTAGATAACATTTACTGACCTTGAATAAACACAGTAATTTATAAAAATGGCCCACAATATCGATGTGAATATATAAAATGTAAATATTGATTCAACTTTTAGACTTTAAAATTACAGTATTCTATGAAAGATCTTATCTGAAGGTTGAGTAATGAAGTAGATAACTTATTTGGGTCCCCTTTAGCCCGAAATCCCATAATTATATAATTCCTGTTTAAGATCAGAGTTTTTAAAGCATGGTATTTTAAACAACCCAGCTACTCACATGTCACGAGCCAAGAAACTTTGTCTTTTTGTTTCAAAAAATAACTCTGAAACTTTGTTTATATAAGAATTCTGTACTTATTCCAGATTGCGTCCTCATAATTTATTCACATGTATTAAAATTTTAACAAGTTTCTGACGAAGAACAGGTGAGATAAGTCAGGTGTCATTAGAAGCTCAGCACAGTGTTTTGGTCACCATTTGGAATTCCTGGGCGAGAGGCAACAGATGGCTCTGGCTACATTACCCTTTCTGGGCCAAATAAACAGTTGGGAAAAAATGAAATATCCTTTAGCTTCCTATCTGCTTCTAGGCTGGGAATGCTTAGTGGGGACTACTAGCATCCTCAGCTCTTCAATATTTCATGATAGAAATTTGAAAAAAATTCTAATATATAGTATAAAAATTAATGTATGGGAATCTTTGTTGGGTGACTTAGCATGTCCATTCAGGGAATATTTAGTGAATGCTAATTATGTTAGGACACTGCTGGACAGAGGACAGTGCTTGAATTCCTGGGAAATCTTCAGGAATATGGTAGCATTTAAAGTAGAATTTAAAAGTATAGTTAGGATATTCATAGGGGAGCTAAAACTAAGAATAGCAATGAGATCTGAAAGAATCCCAAAGATAGTTGTGAATAAAACCTTTCTATTAAAGAGCAGGTAGACAGTATCCATACATTCCAGAAATATTTAAGTGTTCACTAGCATAGTAAAAGCAATAAGGTGAATAGTTGAGAAACAACCAAAAAAGAGAGATGTCAGATTTTAAAGGACTAATCGAATACACAAAGAGATGAATAGGAAATAATAACATATTATAGGCTCAATAGATTGGGATGGGCAGAGGTCATATTATAGCCAGCAGTTGAATAATGGAAAATATAACCCTATTAAAGCTGACATACCTCAATGACCCCTTTTGCTACTTAGTCACAATTTTTGAAAAGACATTGAAAGCCATTTTAATCTTTTCAGTAGCCTCAAAAATGTCAAAAGGGAAGTCCCATTTCCAATGTATAGTACAAAGTTAAAGGTCAGTGTAAAAGGAGAGAATTCTTTGGCAAAAAATGTTAGTAGCTTCCATTAAGTTGGCAGAAAGATCATGCTAAGTTTTTTCCTCTCAAAATTCATTAACACAGTAGTAAAGTTGTGAAAAAGAAATAGGTCTGCAAGGATCAGACAATAAAATGGGGGACATCAGTGGATAAGAGATCTAACTAGAGTGTAGAAGACAAAAAGAAGAAACTGGTCCAAATAGATGGCTTGGTAGATGACATGATAGAGAAGCTGGAGTGAATGAAAACCCATTTTTATGTATAATTATACATGTGAATAAGAAAGGATATTATTAACTTGAGACACACTGAAAGTTATTATCCCCCCCCAAAAAGGATATATAACTGTAGTACACATCTTGGTTTTGCAGTGAAGAATATTTACATATTCATGATCATGCAAATAGTAGTCATTTAATGAATCAGAAGTAGTGTTCTAATGCTATTAAGGAATAGGGAAAGAGATGAATGTAAGAGAATGTTTAACTCAGTTCTCTGCTAAACATTCTCCTGTGGCTTCAATTACAATTAGAATAAAAGTGAAATGCTTCACTTTCATTGTAAATTTCCTACCTTTTTGGCCCCCCTATCTGCCTGCCTCATCTCCTACCCTGCCCTTCTTTAACCTCCCTTCAGTGGCACTGACTTTCTTTCTCTTCTGTAAACAAGTCAAGTTCTTCACCCCTCAAGCCCTTTCTCCTTGAGTTTTCTTCTACGTAAAATGTTTTTTAGGTAGAAAATAAATCAGTCCCCATTATTGATTCTTCTTTTCTTGCACATGAAGAGAATTTTAGCTCACTGTATAGCTGCTCACAGTAGAAACTACATTTCTAGTCTCTCTTGAAGCTTGGTATGTCCCAAAAGTATGAGCAGGGACATTGCCGAGTTGTGCTCATAAAGTGTATGCCCTGCTCCTTCTTCCACCTTGCTGTTTGCAATATAGATGTGGATAAGCCATCTGGGCCTGTGGATGTATGAATGGAAGATTTATCAAACCATTAAAAAGAATAAGAAAACAATAATTTAAAAAAAACATTAGAGACAGTACAGAGTTTCACTAGACAGGATGGCAGGAATTCACCAATGGTTGTTATGTTGCATACTGTTGTCTTCTTATCAGTTGCTAAGATTGCCAGATATAAGCATGCAAAATTGGGCAAAATATAAAAAAAATTTAAGGATTAACTGTTCCTTTCAATAAACCACCAGACATTAGAAGTATAGTTATACCAGCTATCTGTCTATCTATCTATCTGCCATCTATCTATCTTGCCTTGGTTCTTTCTTTTCCTTCTTTCCCTCATCCCACTTGCTACTGTGTTTGGAAACTAAGTATGGGTTAAGGAAATGTGTCTGATTGTCAAGTCGACAAGGGGTGGATTGTGCTAATTAATTGTGATGTCAACTTGACTAGATTATGAAACACCTTACAGATCAGCAGAGAGCACTTCTGGGTGTGTCTATGGATGGCTAACATGTAGATCACAAGCTGAAGAAGAGAGACCCACCCCGGATGTGGGTAGCACAAACAGATAGGCTTATAGCTTAGGTAGCATAAAAAAGGAAAGAAGAAGGAAGTCTTCTCTTTTGCCTCTTTGGAGGAGCTTTGGTCTTTGGCATGGCTTTGGAACATTTTTCTCTAGTTCCTTCTGGCTTTAGTACAGACACCAGCCTTTCAACACAGACCCTTTGGCTCTCTGACATGGACTCGAACCAGACTTTGCAGTGAGCTCCAGGTGGCCATTGTAAGCCTACTTGACTACTTAGTAAATCGTTTATATACCACATATATGTATTCATATGTTTCCCTCCTTCACAATGAATGGTCTGTTCCTTTACTGAACAGGTGCATTCAGATGAGAGGCTGGAGAAACAAGAAGATGAAACGAGGTTGGACCCTGAGGGGCTGCATTCAGGCTCCTTTCTGTAAGGGGCAGAAAGATAAACTTCATTTGCTTAAGCTGTTATTATAATATCTCTATTATCTGTGTCCAAATAACACCCTAGTTAAAAATAGCTCTTCCCTCCGATGTTCAGATATTCACACTGCAGGCCTTTCTCATCATTCAGGGCTCAACTCAGATACTGCCTTAGAAAAATCTGTCTGGACCAGTTTATCAGAAAAGTCTGTCAGGCAATTTTCTATCACTGCCTAAATTTCTGTATAACACAGCAGTATATTACATTGTTTTACTTAGTGCCTTGACTTTTGTTTTTCTCCTAGAATTCAAGTTTCATGGATGGAACTGTCTTGCCTTTTGCTGGATCCCTCATGCCTAGAACAGTGCCTGGCACATAAGAGGTGAGTAGTAGATATTTGTTAAGCGATTGACTATGTAAGACTGACAAGTCAATAAACCAAATAGATAAACCAATTTTTTAAAGCAGCATACATACATTGTTTGGAAATGTAGAGATAAATTAAAAGAATTAATATCTCAATTATTCTTAAATGGCTACTTCTAAGGTACTATAGCTGAAGTGGGACAGTTGCCACAGAATGCTATGTTATTATACACCCTTTGATATGAACTTGATTTTTCACTTGTGCATGTGTAAGTTTGGGAAGCATAACATTTAAAAATAAACTAAATGCGGTGCAGTCATTAAAATGGTATGAGAGAAGAATGTTTGATGATATGGGCCAGAAAATGGTACATGCCTCCAATTCAAACATTTGGGAGGCTGAGGCAGGAGGATCACCAGGAGTTCCAGGCCAACCTGAATTGAATAGCAAGACCCTGTATCAAAAAGCCTAAATAAATAAATAATATGGAAAGCTAACCACAAAATGAAAGTACAAAGAGGAAGTTACATGACATATCATTATATAGAGCAAGATTCCATTTTTATACATATATGAAACATGTGTGTATATATATATATATAAAGATGCTTCATACATATGACCAATTCCTAACTTTGATATAAATGGATATTCCATTGCCATTAATACAACTAGTGTTTCCTGATTAACAACACTGAGCAATTGAAGACTTTATGTTTAAAAGAACACAGTAGGGACTTATTTCTCTTTTAGCTATTTAACTAGGAGTTTTACCCCTACCCTAAAAACTATGAGAATCCGTGGAAGTACACTAAGTAGAGATGGTATGATAAGATTGGTTTCAGGCAAATTTGCAGATGGTCAGAATCTGAGAAATAAATTAAGAACTATTAAGGTAACCAAGGCAAAAATAAAAGGTTATGGCTAGGTGCCTGCCTGACCTACTGGTTGTTCGCTGAGCAGGGACAGGAGGCCGGTATGGGGGAGGAAGCCAGAGGGCCCAGCTTGAATGTGTTGAGTTACAGATGCCTGGTTCCCATTCAAGCGAAGACAATCAGTGAACTAGTGGATGTTTAAGTCCAGAAAACCTTGGTGAGAGGTAGGTTTGAGGGCCATTGATCGGCACCCAGAGGCTATCTATAGTCAGACAATGAACGATACATTGCATTCAAAGGATGAGGGGAAAATACAGGAGCAAACCTCCCAAGTTAAAGGACAAGGAGAATAAAAAGAAGCAAACAGCAAGGCAGAAGGGAAAATTTGTCATGGAAGGAGGGACAGGCAGTAATAAGAAATGCCGCCAATACAGCATTAAGATCAGTGCTGAAAAATATCCATTTGACTTAGAAGACAGAAGCTACCATCACTCATCATTGGGATAACTTGGAAATATATAGGCAAATTGGAGATTGAGGACCGTTTTGATGTTCAGGGAGATTGAGACTAATTAAGTGATCTACCACCATCTCTTTCTTTTTAATATTCTTTCCCTTCTAATTTTAATGAGTCTCTGAAGTTGTACCCACCACTAAATTATCACCTTCTTATCAAAGTTCCAATGACTAGCTTGGCAGCAGGGAGCTTTTTCCACTTGGTCAGCTTTGTAATCAGCTCATATCAGTGAGCTGACAGAGACTTGTTTGTGCTGGTTCAGAATGCAGCTCCCGGCAAACCAGTCCTCAAATGCTTGTCTTTCCTGCTTTGGGATGCCATTCACAGTTCATGCGTGTCTTTTATCTTTTCTACAGTAAACACACATAAATACACAATCCACAAAAGAGTAAATAAGTTTTAAAACATGAAAATTAAAAATTAGGCTGACATCATATTCTTGATTATTGAATGATAGTTGGAGGGTCTATTTTTCCAAGTTTTGTTTTAAGCCAAGGACATTCTCAGCACATAGTTATTTCCCAAGTACAAATTTTATTCCCCTCTTATTTCTTCCCTCAAGGCATTATTTCTCCTTTTCACAGTCACAATTCCAGGATATTATTACTTGTCTTTTACAATTAATCATTCCCAGTCCTCTGTTCTCCTTGAGCCACATAAAGTCTCTCTGCTGTCCTTCCCATTTTTCATTTCTTGATTTTCACTGTAAATAACTCCTTGACTCAAAAAGTGATTTGGCAAGTTACATAGAAACATGGAGGGCCTGATTGTTTTATGGGTACCAGGGTACCACATTCAAACAACAATGGTCACTGTTATACCATCTGTCTTATCATCAATACCTTCATCTACAAATATTTCCCTGAGCATCTTCTGGGTGTCAGGCACCATGAACGTGCTGTAGAAATCAATAGCAGAGCCTAGTTCAGTGTCTGGCCCTAGTACTTATTCAGTAAGTCTATGAATTAGTGAAAAACATCAGGTAGCCACTAATTCTAGCAGAATGTCTGGAAGAGAAGTTAGATCCCACACTTGGAAAGCCATAGAGATACAGCCACAACGGCATCCCACAGGGAAGTGATGGTCTCTGTCATAGTCACCTAGACAGGGGCCAATAAATGGATGGATGGTGGGTCCTCAGGATCTTTTAAGAATTAGCATGAGTCTGAGGCAGGAGGATGGCTGTGAGTTCGAGGCTAGCCTGCACTACATAGTGAGACCCTGCCTCAAAAGAAAAAAAAAGAAGAATTACCATGAATGGGTAATGCACCCCAACTTCCCAACATGGCTCTTTGGCTGGTGAAGCTCTTTTGGTTGGAAAGATCACTAGCCAAAGGAAGAAGAAAAATTTTCCAGCTCCAAATAAATAAGGTGAAGTTAGCCAAATAAGCTGAGATCATGTCTTAGTCTCTCTGTGCCGTTACAACAAAATGCCTGAGTGATTTATAAATAATAATTTATTTTTCACAGTCCTGGGGATGGGAGATTCCAAGGTCAAAGTACCATTAGGTTTAGCTAGAATGAGAAGACTGATCTCCAGGACCTGCTTCTCTAGTTCTATGAGTTTCAAGCTCCGTTGCTATTTTTTTCCAGAGTGTTTCATGCTCTACCAGATCGTGGCCATGATGATCACACTGGACATGTCCTATACTATTAAAATATGTCAGATGAGAAAATGTTTTGAATCAATTTATTACTCCATATTTATCTAAGTTTTCTTGGGACTGTGGGGGGTAGAGCAACGGAGGAATCCATTCCTCACAGTGATATTAACTGTAATATGCCGGTACTGACTGCAGAACGATGCATGAGCCAATAGCAGTGAAGTGGCTCATCAGTATGTGAAAGACTGAGCAAAAACAGCACATTAATTCTTTAGTATTCCCAGCATACAGTGCACAGACAAGAGGAGAACAAATCCACACATGCGGATTATTCATTTTGAGTGTGTTGCTACAAATAATTGGTAAATCCTCTATATTACATCAACTGCTGAACACTGACTTACGGTTCAGAACTGCAGTTTCTTGATTTGGTTTAGTGGTGCAAGACATGATCAGACCAGTCAGTCTTTAGAACTTCTTTGGTGATTCCTGTTGGATTCCAGTTGATTTTCTTTGAGAAGGCAGTACAAATGTCTAGCTCCCACTGAGAACACAGAGGAGGAAGATGTTTGAGAAAAAGGAAGAGTTTTTTAAAGTCTCTTCTCTTTTGTCTCCCAGGGTTATGCTCCCAGGATAGCGCCTTTATTGCAAGGAGGGGAGTAAAAAACACTGTCAGGATTGTCTTTACATTCCACAGCTGAATGTCCAAAAAACAGTGAGCATTTTCTTCTGTTTATCCCTAAAGGGTCCATAGAGACATTTTGCATCATTTCCTGGCTTGGTGAGAGAGGTTGTTGTTAACCGACTGCCATCTCAATGCTCAGAGTAGTGTCAGGACTAACAGGGCAGCTGGTTTGCTTCACTGATAAAAGAATGAAAGACCGTGCTTGTAAATAGCTTTGACTGTGTTTGCAACCTCTTAAATTACTCTTCTAGTCCTCAAATGCTTCATCAAAAATTCTGCTCCTCATTCAATCTCCCAAGGGTGTAAATAAATGCACTGCAGCCACTGGGGCCCTTCCTCGTCTTCCTCCTCCTCCTCTTTCTTTTCCCTCCTTCCTTTCCATCAGGAGAGAGGGCTCCACCTAGCCTCAGTTTTCTGTTAAAAAAAAAGATTCTGCTCCTTCCTAGACTGTGAGTTGCTCTGGTTACGAACCTTCATCAGGTCCTGGAGGTTTCCAGTGGGACTGTCTAGAGTCTTGCAGCAGTCTTTTCCTTAGCAAGTGTGTGTGATGGCTTTGAACTCGGTGAGACATGGTGGACTGCTCTATTTGCCTGTTCCCGTCATGGGGTGGAGCAGGCTGGGGAGGAATGCTTGCTAGGATATGAACATTCTGTGCTACTGAATTCCTCCACTATTTTATACCTTGGCTACATGCCCATCTGTTCCGGTTGATACATTGTGTCAAGTTGGGGAATCTAGAGGTTTAGCTGAGTGACTCAGGAGGAAGCTGGGGTGCTTACTTTGTAAACATCCTGAACCTGTGGAAGAGGAGGGCATGGAGATTGTGTGAGAGGTTCACCACCCCTGGGTGGGGGTAGGTTGTTTACAATGTAGGGGAGAAAAGGAGGCTGCTTGCAGCCATTCCTCCCTTTCTGCTCTGCTTGTTTTGCTGTGCTCTGCTGCCATGAACTGTTGCCCTCTGCCATGCGCCACTCTGCCTCTCAGCCAGCCAAGTATGGACTGAAACCTCCACAAACTGTAAGCTAAATAAACCTTTTCTTCCTTCATTATGGGCAAAAAGTGTTTCCAAGATCAGTGGGAGGAAAAAGGAAGGAGGAGGAGAAAAAAGAGGAAGAAGTGAGAAAAGAGGAAGAAAAGTTTTTAGGTGTAAGTCAGTCTCCTGCCTTAGTCTTCCGATTGCTGTGATTACAGCCATGCACCACCATGCTCGGCAGAATGGGCTTGTATACAAGTAGGTTTTGGCTCTTGAGACCCATATTTGGGGATAACTGTGGTTTTTAGGTTAGACAAATGGTCATCTCTCACCCCCAAGGGCATACTGTGTTAGCTGGTCCATTAACTCACCTCCTGCTGGGCATGGTGCCAATATGCGTATGCTGGGATTTTGCTAGAGAGACACGAATTACAATCTTAATTGTTTCACTGTCTTTATTACCTATGAGATTTCTCGTCATGAGTCAAGCAGCTAAGCTGAAGTTGATATATAACTTTATAAACTTTCAGATGCCAATTCCTAAAATCACTACATTGCGTGAAGATTGTCTACAAAGCTGTCTTTTTGAGACAGGGTTTTGCAATGCAGCTCAGCATGGCTGCGAGCTCACTCTGTAGCCCAGGCTGGCCTCGGACTCACAAGGATCCTCCTGCATCAACCTCCTGAGTGCTGGGATTACAGGTGTATGCAATCACACGCAGCTACAAAGCTGTCTTATGTGGCTTATTGACTTTTGAGTTATTAACCTTGTGTCCATTTGAATCCAGTAAAAAGTCCATGTGCTTCCCATGTACATAGGAATGAGGAAATAATAAGGCTACTTCACCCACAGCAAGCTGGATCTTTCTGTTGACCAGAAGACCACAGTGTGACCATTTTGTGTTTTAAAAGTGAAGACCCAGTTCTGTAGCATTCTCGCTATTGTCTTACTCTGACTCCAAATTTCAATAATATACACAACAGCCAAGTCTTTGTTGGGGTAAAATAAAAGGAGCGACAGTAATCTCCCTCCTGCTTGTCTAGTGTCATGTTTTTGTACAAATGCCGGTGTCATTCACCTCACCCAAGTCCACACCCATAATGCGCATATATCCTGAAAGCCCTCTCAGAATTTTGGTGAATCAGTTTGTCTTTGTATTTCTAGCACCACGTCTTGACCAGCTAGTTCCTGTAGGGAGGGTGAGCTAGAGGAACATTCCCACTTTCCCCCCTATATCCTAGTTATCTCCCCAAATGCCAGTGTACTTCAGCTTCCATGTGTTACATGGGTGTAACCCAGTGTCCTAACATCACGGGAATGCGGGAATGTGCTTGGAACTAGAGGAAGCAGAGTGCTTCCACACCCTTTATCCCATTTCACTGGCAGCCACCCAGACCACCTGATCTTTCATGAGCTTCCTAATCTTTTTTATTGATTCATCCAACAGATCTGGGAGTTAAGAGTCCTAGGTTCAAGTTCTTATTTTGCTATTGAGTAAACTTGGGCAAGTCTTTCAACTTACAGGTATCTTTTAAGTCTTATCCTGTGGATAAGGATGTTCAGTCAGATGGCTTTCCCCACACTCCCAACCCCTTCCTTGTATTGTAGAGAATCTTTAGTGTTTGCTCTTCAGTAACTTTGGTGCAGTTGCAGAGTTAAATATACAAACAAGAGCCACATTTTATCAGTCTGAGGTATGTGTTATGAAATGCCCAAGCAGCTGACTGCTGAAGCTCACAATTTTGATTGCAGAGCTTGAAAATAACACTGAATCTAGTTGGTAAACAAATCTATGAGTTCTTCAGAGGCCAAATATCATCAACAGTCTTTTGCAATTTGTTGGAATAGGGACAAACATCTGCAAACTGTAGATATTTACATAAATGAAATCCAGTCCTCTAAGGGGATTATATGCATCTCACTAAAAATGAAATGTCTAGTCACCATATTGTAAATTTAATTCTAATCAGAATCTTTATTAAGCCTCTTGGGGTGGGAACACATGGGATACAAACGTTTAAAATCTCAGCTGCTCTCCAGAAACCAAAATGCAACAGTTCTCTTCCCAGTTGCTGAAACAGATAATATCCTATTGAAGTTACATTTAAGTAACTTCAAGCGACCCTCAAAGAATTTCCTGAGGATTTGACTTTGAAATTCTAATGTACCTAGAAGCCAACTTTAATTACAGGAAGTAACACTTGTGCATATGAAACTTTTGAAAGTGGTTTGCACTTCATCTTTTTCCCACCTAAACTCCATTTCACAGTTGAGGAAACTGAGGCTCGGGCAGGCTAACTTGCTCCAGATCACCTTTTTCTAACATCAAGATTCCTTTACTTTTAACTTTAAATTCTATGGTTCTTTTAAAGTTACGATGATTTGAAGCATAAATACAGATGTAAATGCAAATAGATATACATGTAGGTTAAAGGGCACAAAGTTTCAGTAAGAGAAGAACAAATTCTGCAGACCTATTATATAGCATGGTAACTATAATTAATAATAATGTGTAATAGACAAAGATTTTAAATTTTTATCATTAGAACGAAAAGTAGTGAGGTGTTGGTATATTAATTAGATGGATTTAATCATTCCACAATGTCTAAATCTATCAAAGCATAAAATGGACACCATACACCATAGATAGAGAGCTAGACGAATGTATTTCTCCTAATAACTTCGCATACTTTGAAGACAAAAAAGTCCTTAGAAACATTTTTTTTCTGTAATTTTCCTTTCCTTCCTACCCTTTCCTAGGATTTTGAATATCTTGCATGGATTGAGCTTTCTAAATATCAGACCCAAGTAAAATTTCAGAAAAAGCCAAGAAAACACAGCATTAAGAATAATTTTTAAAAAGTCTCTCAATCCTTAAAGTATCCTTTTTGGTGCACAGTGTGCACGGGCGGAGCGCTCAGCCACAGGCTGGCATGTGACCTGTTTTATTATTTCCCTCTACTTGCTCTCAGAGATTCTGATTCAATTTGGTCTGGGGGAGGTCATTTGGATATTTTGAAAAACTCACCATGAATTCTAATGTGTAGCCAGCATTGACAACCACTGACCTAAATAGTCAAATCTCACTAGAACATGTAATAGGAAAATTAATGTAATCAAGAAAAATCTGTATTCAATTTTGCCATATCTAGACCAGTTCTCCAATTCATTTCATACCCATAATACAACTCATTTCAACTCGATATGATTTTTATGGATTAAGAAAAACTGAAATCAATTATTTTCTCTGTAAGCTTTTAGGATTTTCCTCATGACTAAACAGGAATCCAGCCCAAAATAAGTCAGCACTATTATTTTATCATATTTCATATTATAAGCTATGTTATAAACGAATACTAAAAATAAATGAGCTATGAAAAATGTATAATTTAGAAAGAAGTAGACTTGCATTTCATATTAATGTTCTTATAAACTTAGCATTCCTTTTCCATGAGTTCCATAATAGACTAAGAAACTGGAGGCCTGCTTACTTTTATAAGCAGGTACACTGAAAAGGCAATTTATTTAAGATTGAATTCCTGTCCAGTCATGAGGAAAACAATATTTTCAGAATAAAGTAATATAAGCTTTAAACACACACACACACATACACACACCACATCATGTATAGATTCCACGATTTTCATACAGTATTACAAATCAGTGGGAGTAAGGGTTTGATTTTCTTGAAAGTAAGTTTAACAGATGACCCAGAAAACATCTATTAAAATTAGCAAACATTATTTCTATGTTCCTTGAAGATGTTCTGTAGATCTGCAGGTCAGAAAGCTGCTCCACACCCAGGAAAATCCAAATGGTATCGGCCAAAATTAAAATTTCGCATAGGTCTTTGTCATTATTGGGATACTTCCTATTTTGGCAGCACAAGATGTCTCAGACTTTTTATCCTCAACTGTATCCAAGAGGCACTGGTTCTCTGACCTGTTGAGCCTCACCCCTCACCCCAGTGTTAATAAAAATAGAACTGTGAAGTTTTCACTTTAATGGTGTGATCTTTCTAGAAAACAAAGCCAAAAAAAAAAATCACTTAAACAAAAAAATCCTACCTGGTATTGTTTTGTTACTGTTGTGTTTATTTGTTGATTTATTTGTTTGTTTAATGAGACCCGGTCTTGCTATATAGTTCAGGCTGGACTTGAACTCTGTATTGATCCAGGTTGCCCTTGAATTTTTAGCAATTCTCCTGCCTCGGCCTGCTGAGTGCTGGGATTACATTTGTGCATGACCAGGTCTGGCTCCCACCTAGTATCTTTTAGACTTTTTCTGAGCTTTTAAAACTTTAGGAACACACACAAAAAATTCACATAAGTGTTAAGGAATGATATTTCAGCTTAGTGGGAGAGGATTGTCAGTCCCAGTAGCAATTTGGATTGGGAGAATGGGAAGAAAAGCTTTTGATAAGCTACCCCTTGAAAAGATCTATCTGAAATTTTCACTAAGTTTAAACAGAGTCTTCATAAATACAGCACCTACAAAAATTAAGGAAATGTGAAAAGCGTGCAGGGTAAAGTCAGTCTTACTGCCTGATTTCAACCTGATTTAAATTCTGAAAGTATTGTGCAATTGTTTATTTTCATGGTTAAAGAAACGAGTTACAAAACTAGGAGATGTGATATTGAAATCAAAAATAGCACACTAGTCCAGTCTCTCATCTTATTTTATCTAGAAGATTAAATTATTTCCTTTTGATACCGAGCAGTAAATAGCCAATTTTAAGTTCTTGAGATTAATGTCAACATCAATCATAATGTTATCGCTGAATTATTGCACCTGGTTTTCTTTAAATAGGACTACTCACAGAGATCCAGTCTACTGGATTTAAACATTACCAGATTGTTTGGGAGAGAAGGCTCAGTATTGGAAGACCGAATTTAAAATGGAGAGGGGCTGGGAGCTAAAGAACTTACCACTATCTAAGATTTAGAGAGAGAGTTAGTGAGTTGTGCATGAAGCTCAGGCTTCACCCAGATGTTTTTCTGATCACCAGCACCCAACTGCTGTGGATGTTCCATTGTTGAGTTCATTGATTATGTTATCCTCTTTTTGGTTCCTTTGATAAATTGCAAACTTCTGCAGATGTTGCCTTTTCCAAACAATGTGTTTTATTGTTAAATTTCAGAGCTCTTGATATCCAAAAAATGTTGATAGAAAATTTCTAAGCCACCCCAAATACCTAGGAGAAATGCAGTGAAATTCTGGAGTGAAAAATAGCTAGGCCTTTATAAGAGTACATAGGGCCAGGGAGATAGCTCAGAGGCACAGCACCTGCCTAGCAAGCGTGAGGTCGTGAGTTTGATTCCCAGTACAAAAAAAAAAAAAAATAGCATGCACATGTTGAGTTTGCTACTTCTCGGGACAAAACCAAATTCTTCAAAAGATTGCATTTGTCAGAAAAAGAAAACCGAGATTATGCTGGCAGTGGAAACTACAATCCAGCAAAACTCAAGATTTTAGGACTAAGAGCAAATTCACAAAGAAATTCATATGCTGTCAGCAAATTCAATATATTAAAAAATTTTAGAAAATTAACTTAAAATATATTTGTTTAATCATAGCATAGTTATTCTTAATTTTAATGTTAGTAGACTGTTAACTTTTAAAATAAGGATATATTTAACCTACATAATATCCAATAGACATATTGTTGAGAACTTTATATTCCATTTAGATGCCAGGCAAGAAAAATTCCCTTAAAGACTGGCAGAAAATACACAGTATCTAAAAATTTTATATGGAAAGGAGATACATTATCACACCTATGCTGGAGTTAATGTCACCAAAATGAAGGTCCCAGAAAGCAGAAATTTTTGCTTTTGTTTTTGTCCATTCCTAATAGTTCTAGTGGTTTGAATAGTACCTAGGAGGTAATGTGCGCTAGAAATAGGTTGTGGGTATGACTTTTCTTAAGTAAATATAAAGTCATAGTAAATAGCCAAGATTAAAAATGTGCAGGGTATACTAAGTTTAAATAGCATTTAGTGCTTGACTCTTATCTCCAGTTTCAAGTAGAGGTTGATCACTAATTTGAAAGTCAGGGAGGATTTGGGTTTTGATATTAATTTGTGTTTTCTAAATCTCAGCCCATACATTTGCAGTCATGTACTCACCTGGACAATTCACAAAGGCTGAGATAACAGTAGACAGAAATGTTATATTTAAATGTGTTTTTATGTCTTCAGAAGTCTTGCACATAGTGGCTATTCAATATGTATTCACAGAGTGACAATGGTCTAGGCAATTTAAATCATAATATTAGCTTTCTGTTCTTGGAAAATGTTAATCTCGGCAAGGATTGACATAAGGACTGAACACAGAGACATACTGTTACTCAATCCTGCTACAATGATTATGTTTGCTTTATTTCTACACCTGGAGTGAAAAGCAGTTAACATATGGGAAAATGCAGCACAATTCCTCTCCTCCTGCCACTCATTTTCAAAGAAAATGCTATCTGCATAATTCCCCATGTGGTTTTGCACTGAATTTTTGTTGTACTAAGATACTTTGGTTAGTAGGCATTTTATTATGAGGACCCTGCATCGGCCATGGTACTTACTGGCTAAGCTTGCTGTATGCTGTCTCCATCTCAGTGGGACTCATGCCACATAGCTGAGGAGAGGTCATGGCTGGATTTCACTGGAGGTGCCAGGGGAAGCTGGGCACTGAAGAAGACAGTGCTATAAATGTCCTTCCCACCTCCTCACCACACCTCCCGCTATGAACAGGCCTTCTTCAGAGCGAGTGCAGTGATTGGTATTGGACACAGACTTCCAACTGCCCACTTTCTTTCGCAGTGGAATCTTTATGTACAGAGCCATGGGATCCAGAGTTTTCCCATCTGAAGACATGCTTTTGCTGGATGTTTAATAACTGGGAACCCAAGAAAGTCAACTCAATGTATAGCTACAGCAACTTCCTCTATGCTCCCTGAGTCTGTAAGTTACTCCCTCCTACCACAACTGCTGGAACTCTCAACCTTAACGGTACATTTATGCTCTGACACATTGACTGAGTGCCATTACCGATGAACAAAAGCAGATGTTGATGCTTCAGTGAATAGTGATTATCAAAGGGTAGTTCCTTCGGAACCTCAAAGAGTAATTGAACAAAACTGGCTTATTTGAAGCCAGATCACTTCCAAAGCCCTGAAGTCACATAGTCATCAGCATATGTTTCCCTTTATGGAGGGCAGTAAGGCACTAACTTCTTAGATCAAGTCCTTTCTATGTTAGAGGTCTAGCTTTAAATTTTTGAACTGTTTGGGGCATGAGGACTACATATAAGCTAGAAACAAATCCTCTGACTGGAAAATTCTATGATACACTAATATATAGAAATCATTATATTAGTTAAAAGACTCACATCAGCAAAGACTTAAAAATCTTAGAGAAAGAGGTAGAGGAGACAAATATCAATAAGTACATGAGAAAATGACTGTAAAATAACAACAAGAACAACCTGGAACTCTTTGTTAAGTACAAAGCACTCAAAAGAAATTTAGACTACAAAACATACACCGCAAGCTGTCTTCCTCTGAAGGATCCCTAAGAGATGTGACTCTTGAAAATATTTCAGGTACTTTCTTTCATATGGTTGCCATCTATCAGATAGAATTGAAGGAATAAATCTGCTTATTCACTGACCAGAAAACCTGTTGTTGTTCTTTCAACATGGAATAATAGACAAATTGTTAAGTTGAAAAGTTATCTAAGTGGGGAAGAAAAGATAATTTTCAAAGGGGAAGAAAAGTAGGTCCTGGAAAACACCTTGATTTTATGTTGACATCAACAACAGCAAACAATACCTGAAATCTGTTGACTTTGGCAAAAATGAAATGTTGCAGTGAATACATACAAAAGATTAACTCCAATGTGTTTGGTGATTCCACCAAAATGTAAGGCAAGTCTTTAAGGCATTAGATCCTTTAACATTTTATAAGGAATAATTAGATTTTGTAAACCAATATTTTCAATAACTGGAGGTCACCTGATTTTGCATATTCTCTATAAACCTCTGGCAGCATATTCTATTTCTCTTGGTCAGTCAAGGGTATGCAGTCAAACCTTAGTCATACAACTTAGTTACTTACTGTGTGACCCCACGCACTTCATCCCAGTTCTTTGAGTCTAGGTTTTCCTTTCAGTAAAATGGAAATAAATTAATCCTAACCTTCTTCAAATTAGCAAGAAGTTTAAATGAAATAGAGGCTGTGGCCTGCTACTTGCTGTGTAGCAAACACTCAATAGATGGTAACTTTATTATCAGTATATGCAGTGGTCACTTCACCCTCATGCTTACTGTAAACTCATTTTTCTGCCTTTGGTCAGTTTTCTCTGTCTCTTGTCTTTTCATCCATTCACCTTGTCACTCATGCTTTTAGTTCCATATTAAGTTCTATCTGTTCCAAGGGGCCTTCTCGGAGTACCTTAGCTTCTAGGCCTGTTCTCTTCCTCTGAATTCCCGCGTCTTACAGTTTAAAGGATGGATCTGAGCACTGGAATAGAGTCTCATGTTTTATGTTACACAGGACTTGTTTCATGATAATTGATTGTATCTCCCTGAATGGACTTACAATGATGAGTTTAGAGTGATAAGGCGTCTTAGTTAATTTTCTCTCATTGTTGAGACAAAATACTCAACACCTCAAGCTAAAGGGGAAAAGGTTTATTTGGCTTACAGTTTATAGAGGTTTCAGTCCATAATCAGCTGGCTCCAAGGCAGGGTGGCACATGGCAGAGGGGCAACCCATCATGGTGACTGAAGACAGCAACAGCAGCAAGAGGAGGACCAGACTCTTTCTGTCCCTTATATTGTATGCAGACTACTCGCCTGTCTTGGTTATTTTTCTCTTGTTGCTGAGATAAAACACCCAATGCCCAAAATGAAGGAAGAAAAGGTTTATTTAACTTACAGTTTATGGAGGGTTCACTCCATACTTGGCTGGTTCTGAGGCAGAGTGGCACATGGCAGAGGGCAACAGTTCATGGCAGCAGAGCACAGCAAAACAACCAGCAAAAGGAAGGGATGGGGCAAG
Organism: Dinomys branickii; assembly: GCA_004027595.1. NCBI lineage: Eukaryota > Metazoa > Chordata > Mammalia > Rodentia > Dinomyidae > Dinomys > Dinomys branickii. The sequence goes on from PVLD010009016.1 coordinate 29,032, forward strand.
CAGCCTGTTTCTACCTCCCTTACGTTGTAAACAGGCTACCCCCACCCAGGAACGGTGTAGCATTCACATAATCTCCATGCCCTCTTCCTCCACATGCTCCAGATGTATACAAAGTAAACACCCTGGCTTCCTGCTGAGTCACTCAGCCAAACCTCTAGATTCCCCAAGTTGACACAATGTATCAACCATAACACCAACCTCGCCCTCGGTTGGGTGTAGCACTCACAGCCTTAATCCTAGCCAGAACTAGGCCAAACCAATCAGTGGACTCATTTACTAATCATATGCCTTTAATCCCAGCCTCACACACTCTAGATTCAGCCACCTCTGAAAAAGCCCTATGACTGCATGAGGCTTTGGGCGGACATCTAGACACAAACCATAGCACAAGGATTCCTTAAACAATTATATAATTACATTATCATTTGTCACAAAAGGTAGTAGTGCTAGGTGTGGTGGAGCACATCTATAATTTCAGCACTCAGCAGGCTGAGGCAGGAAGATCACCATGAGTTCTAGGCCAGCCTGGGATACATCGTGAGTTGAAGACAAGGCTGCACTAGATAGAGAAACCCTGTCTCAAAAAATAAAGTAGTAGTATTCCCATTTTGCTGCTGTGGTAACTGAGGGCCAACTGTGAAGCTTGACCCAAGACCAGGGTCAAGCAGCAACTAACTGGCAGGTGAGAAGACTTCAAAGACTGTGCACATAGGCTTTGGAGACAGACCAATCCAGATTAGAATCTAGGACCTTCAGACTATTCCTGAACCTCTCTGAACTTTGTTTTCATGCCTATAAAATGAGGCTGGTAGAGGTTACCTTGAGAGTTGCTGAGAAGATTAAAAGTAATCATGTAAGCAAATCCTACAGAGCACAGAGCCCAGGGTTGTTGAGTAGATGCTCAAAAAACCAGACCTCTTTCTACTCCTTTTTATGTATTCAACAATCAAAACTTGTGTTCTACAACTTCTAAGCTCCAGGCCTATTAAGCAGCACTGAATACTTGATTGATAGATCCAAGAGCAAAGTGGGAGACTTTGGCTAGCATCAAATGTTGTACTCTGTTACCCCTGGAGTCTCATCATGACCCATGGAGCTGTAAACTCATCGACCTATTTGTGCTACTAAAACCAAGAGGAGGCCTGGTGGACCAGTGGACACTGTTGTTGCTCTTTGTAGAAAGCTTTGCCTTGTGAGACTATGACCCCCTATTTCCTTTTAATTTGGCATGTGTTCATTATTCTAAGTACTCTTAAAGACTCTCAAATATAAAAGTGACCAGAATGCATTTTTTTCCCACAAAGGCCACAGATTTGTATGAACTAGTAGTTGCAGTTGACCCTCTATATTTACAAGTACCACATCTACAGATTTGGCCAACTGTAGATTAAAAACATTTAGAAAAAAAATGTGCCTGTACTTTGTACATACAGAATTTTTCTTGACATGATTCCCTAAACAATACAGTAGAACGAATATTTACATAGCGTCTACATTGAATTAAGCACTATAAGTAATATAGCAAAAAGCTGAAGTATATCTCATTTTATAACAAACACTATCTCGTCGTATTTAGGGAATTGAGCATCCATGATCTTGGTGTCCACTGCAGATCCTGAACCAATCTCCTGGGGATGCTGAGGGATGACTTCATATTCACAAATAACTTTGGTAGATTTATGTTCCACAGAGGAAATGGATACAAAGTGATGTGGAAACATAGATGGGGCAGTTATTTCTTCCTGGAATAGAGGGTGAGTGGGGAGCAGAGAGCTGTAGAGACAGATGCCATTTGAGCTCACCCTTGTGGGTTGAATGTTTGCCAAATACAGACCTTCCTCATTTAACAACCAAGTTCTGTTCATGCACCTAGGTCATTAAATGGATGGGTCACTAAATGAGGAACGGTATATAGTAAGTATGAGAATACTGACAACGAAGAAATGGTCAAAGGAGACTCCAACTTGATGACTTTGCTTTTATTCGTGTAACTTTTACATGCAGTGCTGTAATGCATAACAGAACATAAAACTGCAGTACTGTACTATAAAGTATAAGAAACAAAAATGACAGTGTGTAAACAAGGAATACTGTACAAAAAAACACATTGAGGCTCTATAAACAAGATGTACAGAACTGTACAAGAAAAGAAGTTGGGTTGTCAGTCAAAGTGGTATGTCATAATTCTGAACAGCATGCCTTGGTCTTAACTCTGCAGAGTCATTAAGCAGGTTGTTAACGAGGAATGCCTGTGTATAAATACTACATTAAACGTGTTCACAGCAAGGCGCTTCACTTTTCCTTTCATTTCTATGCCACAGAGAGTTAATTAGCCCATTCTAATGTGGTTTGGGTGGTATGGCAGCCTACACTCTCAAATCCAGCAAGTTGGGAGAGAGATGGCAAAGGAGAGGAGGATCGTGAGAATGAAAACCTCTGGAGGTCGTGAGTGACGTGCAGATGCCTAGCAACCACCATAGGACCGTGTGGGTGAAGCATTTTTCCTAAACTGAAGGAGACACTAGTACCAAGTATGTTTATGCAGCAAATAAATAAATACCACATTAGAAATGTTCACAGTCTTGCCTAATAAATCCCCAACCCACCTCCAGTTGGGTTATGTAAGCTAGAAGGAATCCTGGCAGAGTCCTTTTGTAGTTTCACACACTTTGTTTAGAAGTGTGAGATATTAATTAAACAAAAGTGGGATGGCAGCATCCAGCCTGATTTGAGCTGGCAGCATCTTGCCAGCCATCTGTGATGATAAAAACCGATTTCCTCCTCAGTCTCCTCTCTTGAGTTGGAGGACTACGCTTCCTCCACTTAGCTCATTGCCAGGGCTTCTTGTTTCCTAGGTAGGGACCCCCTTGATTTGGTCATTGTTCAGGTTCTTAAAAGATTTTTTTTCATCTACAGTGTTAAATTGTGTATGATTCTGTGCAGCAAGATAATGGGACTGCAAGAGAGCTATGAGAAATCAAGTTTGGGTTAGCAAGTACAGCAAACATTACTGATGAAGGAGTTACCTTTCTTCGGAATGGAGGGAAATCCTGCTGGTTATCAATATGCAAATATAGCAGTCATGTTTTCTCAGCAGTGCCCTGAGAAAGGCATTATAGGAGTTAGGATACTGATAATGTGGGGAATATCAAGAACTACTTAGATATTGATAAGCTGGGAAATAGTTACAGTGGTACCGCAGTTCACGAACTTAATTCTGGTCACAAACTGAATTGGATGAGAACCAGATCAAATTCCATGGTTAGGTTTAATGTTGACCTTATGGGGAAATTTGATTCAGTTCTCATCCAATTTGGTTTACAACCAGAATCATGCAAAGAATTGAGTCTGTGAACCCAGATACCACTTCACCTGTCACAGGTACATTTTTTGGTGTCACTTCTCTTTCTCTGCAGTAGAGCTCTGTGCATCTTGCCATCCTTAGACCCTAAGTTACATCTCATATAGGCAGTTACACATTCACACAAACGAATCTTTAAGCGGGACAGCTGGTTGTTGGAGTGATGTTAAGATTTGATGGTCTGCCAGGTGCATTGACACACACTTGTAATCCCAGTACTAAGGAGGCTGAGGTAGGAGGATTAAAAATTTTAAGCCAGCCTGAAGAATTTAGCAAAAATCTGTCTCAAGATATAAGTACCATGTGCTAACTGATTGCGCTACTGGATTTTCTGTCTCAAGTTAGAAAGGTCTGGGGATACAGCTCACTAGCAGAGCACTTGTGTAATATGTACTAGGCCCTGGGTTCCATTACCCTGCCCCCAAAAAGATATGATGATTACAGGAATTATGACCCACAAAGAAATGAAAGATTCTTGTTAAGGAAGTAGCCAAGCTTTTCTTACATGAGGATAGTTTCACCACGTTCACATGAAATAATATTTTAGAAAAGGCTGATTAGACTTTGTCCTTTATCAACTGTACATAAAGTTTGTCTCCAAAGCTGGGAGAGGCCTTACTCTACTTTGGAGCTATATTTTCTTACTCTGCTTTGGAGCTATAAAAGATGTATTTTTTTGTATTTTTATGGAGATATAAGTTATATACTATAATGTTCACTCTTTTAAAATATACAATTCAGTGTTTTTAGTATACGCATAGAGTTATACAACCATCGCCCGTATTTAATTCCAGAACATTTTAATCTTCCCCCAAATAAACCCATTAACAATCATTCCTTATTCTCACCTCCAACTCATACCCTAGCAACCACTAATTTACTTTCAGTTTCTATGGATTTGTCTATTCTAGATATTTCATATAAATAGCATCATATAATATGTGGTCTGATTGATTTAGCTCCTTTCCCTTAGCCCAGTGTTCTCAAGGTTTATCCATATTGAAGCATGGATCAGTACTTTGTTCCTCTTTATGGCTAAATGATATTTTGGTATATGGATTTATCACGTTTTATTTTTATCCATTCACCAGTTGATGCACATTTCTACCTTTTAGCTATTATGAAACAATGCTGTGTTACATATTCCTTTACAAATGTAAAGCTGGCTGTAGTGGTGCATGCCTGTAATCCCAGCACTTGAGAGGCTGAGGCAAGAGGATAGTTGCAAGTTTGAGACCATCCTGGGCTACAAAGTGAGCTGAAGCCCAGCTTGAACTGCATAGCGAGACCTTGTCTCAAAAAGACAAAAAAAAAGAAAAGAAAAAAGTTTATGTATGGACGTATATTTCCGTTCTATATGGGGAAATGCTTAACCCTAAAAAATTTCTATACCTTTGTCCTTAATTAGGCTATCAGCTCCCAGAGAGAATATATTTTATGCCCTGATAATATCACCAGTACTTGGCACATTGCCCTGAATCCACAAAGTGCTCAAAAGGCACTGATAGTGACAACTGATTAAGGTGTTCTCTAGACTCTTGAGAAGTTCTTGGTGCTTCACCTATACTTAAGTCACTGTGCACTGGACATCTGGTCTATTCTAAAATATCAGCAAATTCTATTCATTCTTGGAGATAGGAGATCCTCCCACCAATATATTCCCCCAGTAAACTTTTTCCAAAGCAACTGGATAGGATTAGTCTCTAAGTCTTTTATGGTTTTAACACTAAATTTGTACCTTGAAGAATTTGGGACAATAAGACTTACCTTGTGGTTTTCTGTGCATATGTTTGTATTACCCTTGCTTGATGATAAGGTTTGCAAAGTTAAGGATTCCTTATTCTTTATCTCCAATCCAGAAGGAACAGTCTGATGCTTTGGTCAGTGGAAATATGCATTAATTTTGTGTTAACTTGCTTGTCACATAGAGTCAAGTAACCATCTAAAAGGAAGGCTGGAAGGCTGACTTATTATAATAGCCTCAGTACAATTTCCTTGGTTCCTGGAATATTAGTGTGGGTTTTTGTGATTCTACTGGGCAAGAGGCTCGAAGATGATGTATGTCACTGAAATCAGAAATGTAAGAAAAAACTATCATCCCACACATGCCTTGTTTTCACATAGGACATACACTCCATGCTTGCTTCTGTCTACATCACTGTCCTTTATTGGAGTATCCTCCACAGCTGAGTTTTACTTCCTTTTTCAGGTTGCTTTCCAGTGTGTAGGCATAGCCTTGTGCTCTTCAAACAGGTTTGTTTGGTTTGAATTCCAGCTCTGTCTTGTACTAACTTGTCATGGATGTTGCACTTTATTTAACTTCTCTGTCCTTTGGTTTCCTATCTAAAAGTGAGGTACAGTAATAGTTTTGGTCTTGAGATAGGAGATTAGGGCATGGCAAAGCTGGCTGGGAAGTACACATGACCTGTTAGTCACAAGATCCCAGAACACATGCACAGAACAGTTCCCAAAGCCCTGTGTCTGCACTTTTCTCGTGAACTTGGGCAAGTTTGCAATAGAGTGGCTTGGACCTGATGTCAGTCCGAGGCCTGGGATCCCAGCCAGCACCACCTCTTAGAACCCATATGTAGAAGTTCTCATGGATATTCTGGAGATTTGGACAGCGCCCAAGAATGCAGACATCACGAGGAGCTAGCTCCCTATTGTGACTTTCCTCCTGGTAGCGTGCCCTGCTTTCTCCAGGGTATTCCTTTATTGCTCTTTTCCTGTAACGTGGCCCAACCTTGCTCTGTAGAGCCAGATTCTCCTTCACTCTTCACTTTCACTTTCTCAAGTAAACTTGGCCACTGCTTTTTGCCCACTTCATTCAGTTCTTTGTTCAAGATGTGAAGAATCCGGAATCTAACTCCAGAGGGAGAGGCGAGCAACCCAGAACCTGGTAACATTTAATTGGCAAGCCACATGTAGGAGGAGTCACCCGAGAACATTTGGCATAGTCAGGAGATTCAGATAACAGTCTCACAGGATTCAGTGGAGCGTTGGGTAGTGTGTAAGATACAGACAGTGCTACGGTTTATACATTGTGTCAACTTGGGGAGTCTAGAGGTTTGGTTGAGTGACCCTGTAGGAAGCCAAGGTGCTTACTTTATACACATCCTGAGCCTGTGGAAGAGGAGGGCATGGAGACTGTGTGGAAGCTACATGCCCCCTGGGTGGGAGTAGGCTGTTTACAAGGTAAGGGAGAAAAAGAGGCTGTTTGCAGCCATTTATCCCTTTTGCTGGTTGTTTTGCTGTGCTCTGCTGCCCTGAACAGTTTGCCCCGTGCCATGTGCCACTGTGGCTCAGAACCAGCCAAGTATGGACTGAACCCTCCACAAACTGTAAGCTAAATAAACCTTCCCGTCCTTCATTTTGGGTGTTGGGTATTTTGTCTCAGCAATGAGAGAAAAGTAACCAAGACAGACGGCATCTACCAAATGGGAGGCATGAGTAGCATTTTGTCCCATCAGGTTCTCTTTCTTTTCTGAACTCTCTTGTTACCTCCTTTCTCTAATTTTTATTAAACAGTAATTTTACTTAACTCAGAGTTATGTCTCTAGTGGTCTTACCTGTTTAGAAGACACCTGAAGACCAAGAGACAAGCCAATGGCAATACCTTCACCACCACACCACACACTAAAGCAACTGGGCTCCGATGAGTGTCACAGAGTGACACTCTGGGTGTGCTTTGCTGGTGAAACCTTATATACTCATACTCATGGCCCATTGACTCTCGGTGTGTGCATAGTTATAACAAGTACAGTATTTGCCTCCCCAGCCCACAGCATAAACAAAAACAATCCAGAATTCTCTGGCTTAAAGGGAAATAGTTCTCCACAACTCAGTACTCCTTGGGAAACAGAGGTTGAGAATCCCAAATTTGAAAATACAAAATCTTAAATCCTCCCTAATATGAAAATTTTCAAGTGTTGAAATGAAACTACAAATTGGACATTCTATACCATGAAACTGTTTCATGCATGGAATTGTTAAAAAATGTAAAATTAACTCAAGGCTATGTTTATAATAGAAGATATATATGCAACACGATTGAATTTCATGTTTAGAAATTGTGTCCCATCCCCTGAGATCTCATTATGTATGTGCAACTATTCTAAATGCTCCCCCCCAAATCTGAGATCTGAAACATTCTGGTTCCAAGTATTTCAGATAAGTGATATTCAACCTATACTGGTGAGGGCAGTATGTGTGGTGAGTGTGGTAAATATTTCAAGGAGTGATCAAGAACTACAGTGAATGCTTAATTACTGTAAAAGACACATTGCCATTAACCACCACCAAAATATTTTCCCTCCCTTCAAACACACTTATCCCATTGTTCTTGCCACTTTCTGAAGCAGGTCTGGAAGTTCTCTTTCATGGGTGTCATTATGAGTTATGATCAAAAATATAGTGACTGGTACTGCCAAATACTATCCAAGAGAAAGGCAGACTCATAAAAACATTATGGTGTGTCTTTATCTATCTTGTTTACCAGGTCTGGCACTATTCCACTCTGGCTCTTCCCAAAAGTCAAAATGACCTTCGAAGGTAAACACTTTGAATCAATTCAAGACTTCAAGGCAGCCAGGACAGGGCAACAGAAGCCACCATGTCAGGCAGCTCAGCTCCTGAGCCCAGTGCTGTGTGAGATTTGCTTAAAAACCTGGCTTCCCAAACCATCTGGCCAGAGGTGATGTGGAAAAAAGCCCTAAGATCCTATCAGATCTGCTTCGTGATTCAGACATTTTAAAGAGCTTTCTCAATAAAACACATTTCTTGCAGATCCTCAAGTCCAACTTGACAAAGAACCCTGATCTAATACAGCTGAATCTGAAATCCCTCCCCTGTGGGCCTGTTTATGATACTTTAAATTCTTATCATCCCAAGGGAAAGTCACTTGGCACATGGTCTAAAGAGAAAGAGGTGGAGCAGGTCATAGCGGTTCACCAGTTTCTCGATTTATGAAAGAATAAACTGTGTCTCCCTGTGGTCTTTTTCTGACCTCTGATATACATGTATATGCACCTCTGTCCATACATGTGAACGTGTGGTGGTTCGCCGTGCCCTCTAGAATTCCTCCCTGGAGTGCATGCTGGCGTGCTGACAGCGTCAGATCAGGATGGATGTACTTGCTCCTCCCTGTGCGTTCATTCCGTGTCTTACATCTTACCCGCTGCTTTTTAAGCTTCACTCTGCACAGTCTGCCTCCTCAGCGGAGAACACAGCAGTGCCTACAGACTCCCTCTGAGGCCTGTCCTGGAGACTCAGGAACCTGCTAGGAAGCAGAAACAGGCCAGAGAAGTGGCACCTCCAAACACCCTGTTGAAAAGCCTTGCAAATACAAAAAAGAGGGTTGGCGTGAAAGCCACAGGCTGGCATGGAGCTAGGGAAGCCCAGGCATCTCTCCACATTCCTGAGCTCTGGCATCTCCTCCAGCAAGACTGAAGAGGACATCGTATTCAGGCCAAGAATGTGATGGCCAGGAATGACCACAATCAATTCTCATTCCCTTCTTCCTTCCAGAAATAGCCCCAGAAGAGGGCCATTCCTCCTGGGAAGTCTGGGCTGATCTTTCTGCAGTGTCCGGCCCATGTTCATCTCCTTGGAATGGGGTTAGAAAGAACATCAACAGCAGCTCTGGAAGGGAAGAGTCACAAACGTGTTTTTACTGAGGCTGGCTATCCATGTGGCTGCGGGTAGCAGAGCGGGAATTAGGGTTATGTCACCTCTTAGCTCTGTCAAAATTGTGTGTGCTACAAGGCCTTTTTTTCAGCCCTGGGCTGGGGAACTCTCTTGTTTCTGAGCAGGACATCTTTTAGTACTCTTAACTGTGCAGCTGAAGAGGACCCTAAAAGTTGGGCTCTGGGACAACTGCTTTGGGTCTCAACATTTTGGACTAGTTTGATCAGGAGCTCTCTTTGAGGCAATACCATCACTGGGAGGGAGAATGAACCTTGATTCAGTCCTACTGGGAAGTAGGACTGAATAAGTCCCCAGCTCTGGGGAGGGGAACCAATGAGGAACTAGACCCTGAGAAACAGCAGCAGAGGTGAGAAACCTACAGGTTGCTCTCTCCACCTCAGCTGCCCTTCACATGTGACCAAACCCACTCCGAGGGCCGCCTTTCTCCAGGCACCAGTCCTGCCTCTCCCCTGGCAGCAGACAGCATCAGTGAACACCAGACTGCTTCCTTCAGGATTAGGGGTCTAAGTAGGGAGTGGTGGTCATTAGCTTCCTTCAGAACTGTTGAAAATTAGGCCATCTATACTCAGGAATGACCATGTGTGCACTTCATGTTTTGCACCCTCCCAGGGAACTAACCCTCCATGCTATCCCACCATGATGCTTCACCAAAATCTGTGTTCCTTGGTCAATCAGCATTCAGGCCCCCTGGGAATGTTATTAGAATTCAGACCCTTGGCCCCACCATATCACAATCTCAGAATCTTCCCTGAGATATCCTTTTGAGAACAAACCTCTCATGGGGGAGAAGCCCCTAGAGCAGGGTCATCAGAAAAGCACCTTGGCTGATTTTTCTGGGATTGGAGAGGGTGAGAAACAGGCTGGCTGCTGTCCCCAGTCTGTGCTGGGAAGGGCCAGGAGTTCTGTGTTCTTGACCTGCCACTACTGTGAGCCGCACGGATGAAGCCTTTAGTCCTCAGACTTCTCTTTACTGTAGTGGGAGTGGAGGGGCCCAGCAGCTGTGGTTTGTTTATTTCATTTTAGCTTTTGTTGGCATTGAAGGAAAGCTTTCTGAGTAAACCAGAGAAAAGATCTTTGGGCTTTAGAGCCATATGTTTATCCACATTGTTGATTGCCAGGTGGTTTTACCTTCATGGTTTTTTATTTACTGAGGTGGCTTGGTTTCTCATGGATGAGAGTTTAATAAATACACATATGTATGTTTATTTCTTTTCCAAACTTGTTTATATTTTTCCATTTCAAAAGCAACATATGCTCATGATAAAAAGAAAATACAAATTCAAACATTACAGAAATGCTTCTCCCCTAGGACCAATCCTGATCATACTTCTCTGAATAATTCTTATTGACAGGTGAATGTGGGTTATTCTTAGATTTAAAAAGAGACAAAAAGGCGTGGCAGAGAGGCAGCAGCATAACACTTGGTGGAATGTTTAGGAGGAGGAAAAATGTACCAAAGTGCCATCTTACAACCTCTCCGGGAGGTAGGTGGCTCACTCTTAATGAGGACTGGGGAGATTTTATACGCATATCTACACAAATCTCCGAAATTTATTTTTTACAAAGATGGATGAATTTTACACCTACTATATTGCAGTTTGCTTCTTTCATTTTTAATATATTATGCACATTACCCATAACTGTATGTTCTGAACTTTTTAACATCTACCCTATTCAATTCTATGAAATAAAGATTAATCCTCAAATGACCTTTTCCTTATCACAAACAATGCTAAAGTGTGCCAGAAAATATTCTGGTTTTCACAGATATCACTGTGTTCGCATATTTCTCTAGGGCACACTTCTAGAAGTAGAATTAGTAGGTCAAACATGGCATATAAATGAGAATATTTTATCGTTTCCGGACAACAGAAGAAGAAATGTGCTTCAATGTCTCTTGTGAGTGCTGAAGATATTTTGAATCTAAGTTGAAGGTTAGTTGCTTTCCAGAGTTGGTTTTAGATTCTTGGCTCTGCTGCTACACAGCTATGAAACTTGGAACCACAAAGATGGCACATCATTCACCATTCTAGGCCTCAATCTCTTCCATGTGAAATAACAGCTGAGTAAGACGTACTTTCCAAGACCCCTTTTGCTCCACCTTTCCCCAGTTTGATTAGTGCTTTGGTGCTCTGCCTTTGGTTTCCTATTTATGAAAATCCATTTGATTCCTTTGGCCTTCCAGGGTCTATTTATTCATACATCAATGAACTAAGAATATTCAAACTTAGAAGTGCTATGTAGTTCTCTTCTAATTTGTAAAACGAGAAATCATTCCTGTATTTAAATCTTACAACTGCTTCAACTTCTCAAATAGTTCTTAGGTGTTTAAGAAAAGAGATGTATTAAACACAAGAGGCCATCCTTCCTTTGCATTCTAGATTCTGGGGGCTGAATAGTCATGGGATGTGTTTGAGCAGGCCAAGAGGTCTCACATATCTCTGGGGAAACTTGCCTTCCTGGGATGAGGGTTTCCAACTGTTCCTTAATAAAGAAATGATTATGTGGGCCATGACCTCAGAGAATACACAGTGTGTATTAATTAGATGAAGGACTTACCCAAGGTGTGTCAGTGCTCTATGTGACAAAGTCTCAGATAATAAGGCCTTCCATCTTCACTGTGACCCCTAGTCAATATCCCACTTGACCTTCTCAGCATCCCTGGTGCAATAGCCAGAGAGGGGATAGTTAGCCCCATTGTTAAGATGCAGATACAGTGATTTAGAGAGGTGTCTGAGCTTAGCTTATACCCCAAGTCTGTGAATAGCAGAGCCCAGGCCATGCCAAGGATCTGTCCCCCTTCTGCTGCAGTGGGCCGGCAGCAGGCTACTCTCCAGCTTCCGTCTGGTTCTTCTTAAATGCTGGACTCCTCTTTAGTGTCTTCCACAGTTCAGACTTAGCCTCTTGAAAAGGTGCATTTCCTTGATTGTTTAAGGAGCATGTACAGGACATAGCATGGAATTTCTCTGAATTTTGGATCCGGCCTATGGTGAGTTTTACTTTCTAAAAATGCAAGAAAGAAGAAATAAAATGAGTGAAGATTATTTTTAGAATTCTTGGTTTTCAATCTGCCCTCCTTAACACCACTGAAGTTGCTTCTGAAGAAAATCCTGAAATGAACTGCAATGGGCCAGAGGAAACTGGCAGTGACTTAATGACTCATATATTCTGGTAGAAGTTGGGTTTTTATTTTCTGGAATTCACTTAATGGTCTGAGCCTCTAGGGTACATTGCAGAGAGCACCAATAGTACCCAGGGGGCCCCACTAGCACCGAGAATGTAAAAGGTCTCTTGAGAGAAGTGAATCAAAATAAAACCATTAGAAAGGACCAGACCAAGACAAAGCTGGGAAGAAATCAAGTTTCAGTGACTTTCTCCCACAACCTATTATGTCCTCCCACTCCCCTCCACACTGTCTACCCTGCCTTAAAAAGCCTTACATTCTTTCCCTTGTCCTTATCCAGTGCCTACCCCAACCTCCCATCTCTCTGAAGTATATCCTAACAGGAAGAAAAATAGACCTGCTTGGCTCATGTGCTTTAAAACATTAGAGGCCATTGTTCTTCCTCCTTTGGGGCCACATCTCCCTTTTTCAACAATCTTTTTCCTTCCAGGGTTCAGCTATTTGGATTTAAAAAGAAGATATTCACCTTTACATAAAAGAAACAAGTCAGGAATAGAGAGAAAGAAGAAGAATCTTTTGATCTTCCAGATAGTCATGTAGGTAGACACCCTATAGTTCTCAACAGCATCTAGGGGCCATTATCAAACAGAAGGTGGAACACAGAATGAGCACAAGAGAAACTCTGGTTTCCTCTGCCTGTGCAAGAGACTTTCCTGTACAGAAAGGCAGACATGACAAAGGGGAGGCAGTGACACATGGTAGAATTGTGGGTTCTGTTCTCAGCCCAAAACTCTTTTCTTGGTCTTTTACCCAGTGCCTAGGTCTTGGGCAGAATACTGTTTGGTTACTTTCCAAAGGGTTCAGAGGTTCTCTTGACCACTTGGCCCCTGTTGTGTTTTGGATCGGGAATGTTCCTCAAGATTCTCTTGCACTTAGAGGTAGAGGGTACTTGGATCATGGAGCACTATATTCACTGGTGGATTCAGTCCACTGGTGGGTTCAATGACTGAGTATGCTGTTAGGAGGTGGGGTCAGTTAAAAGAAGTGAGTCACTTATAGGCTCTTTCCTTTATTTTTGCTTCTTGTTTGCCGTGATATGACCACCATTATTTCTGGTACGCCCATCTGCCATGCTGTTTCTGCCTTGGTGACAGTTGACCAGAGACTAAAAACATGAGCCAAACTAAACCTCTCCTCATTTAAGGTGTGGATGTTAGGTATTATGTCTCAGTGATGAGGAAAGTGACTAGGACAGATTCTTGTACCAGAAGTGGGGTCATTGCTGTGACTATCTGACTGTGTGGTTTAGAAACCTTTAGACTGGTTCATGGAGGAGTTTGGAAAGTAGACTAGAGAAGTTCCAGAGTGTTGATAGAAATGCAGATGGTAAATGCCAGGCTTAGGAGGTTTCAGTTGGGAACAAAGACTCTTATTCCTTTAGCAGTTGAACTATAGGCCATGTAGGTTATGCTCTAGCAGAACATTTGTCTATGTTTTGTTTATGTCCTGAGACTTTGTGGGCTGAGATTAAGGGCAGCAGACTAATTAATATAGTGGAAGAAATTTCAAGGTAGCTCAACATTTAAACTGTGGCCTGGGTACTGTTGGAGGCTTTTAGCCAGTTTTACAATGAAAATCAGGAGCAAAAAGCCCATTTGAAAAGTTCTTAGTTTCCCCAGAAAGTAAGGGCTTGTGATGTTGGACTAGACGAGAACTTGTTTGCTAAAAAGATTAGCATTTAATAGAAGCCAAGTACTTTGAGGCAGGATGATAAGAAACACCTCTTAAGGATATCTCAAGAATCCACAAGATAAGCCCTTTGAAGGCCCAAGAGTGATAAGCCCTTTGAGAAGAGACCCTCAGGGCACTCTGCTCCAGAAGGGTTATCTAGGGAATTGGTTCCTAAGACTCAGTTCACAGCACTCAGTAATGCAGGCACTTAGAGGTCTCTGTAAGTCACAATCCAGGAGGGTCTGGCTACTGCTTAAATTGGCAGAAAACATTGGTGTCACCCAAGTGGTGCAGATTTTATGGGCATGCAGAATGCCAGAGTTGTGGGATAAGGAAGGCTCCCACCTAGACTTCAGAAGGAAGCCTTGGATGTCAGGCACTGTGCCTCTGAAGTGGGTGAAGCTGTGAAAGTGAAGCAGTGGAGGCTTCAGCAAGGGGAGAAGCTAGGAAAATGGAATATCTGCTAAGGAAAGCCACAGGCAATGAACAAAGCTATCAGCTATCCTGAGAGATAAGCTAGGAGGACAACGATTAATGCCATAAGGGTGAGGCCATCCAAGCCCTTCGTAGTTCACATCTTGCCAAAACTTTCCTTGCTACTGGACACAGAATTCCCAGATTTGCTTGCCCCGCTGTGTTTTGGTCTTTCTTTGGTCCCGTTCTTTTCCTCTCTATTTCTCCCTTTTGGAATGGGAATGCTCACTCTGTGCCACTGTATGTTGGCGATTTTATCTTACTTTTTAAAAATTGTTTTACAGAGGCTTACCACTAAGAATTTTCTGTGAGCCTCAGAAGAGACTTCGGACTTGTATTTTCAGCAGTGCTGAAACTGTTAACATTCTGGTGACTCTTAAGGATGTAGTAAATGCATTTTTCAGAATGAGCTGAATGCGAGTCTTGGGAGCCGGGGACAGAATGTTGTGGCTTGGACCTGGAATGTCCCCCAGAAATCTCATGCACTCAGAGGCAAGGTGTTTGAAGCACAGCTGCATTCTGGGGTTCTGTACTCATTGGCAGGTTCATTCACTACTAAGCTCAGTGGCTGTATGTGCTGTTATGAGGTAGAATCAGTGAGAAGAGGTAGGTCACTAAGTACATGACCTGGAAGGGTCGATCTCCTTTCCTAGCTCTTTCCTTCATTCTCTGCTTCCTGGCTCCATAATGTTATTTCTTCCCTGGGCCCACTCTGACATGTCTTTTCTGCCTTGGAGCCAGCCGACTATGGAATGAAAATGTGAGCCAAAATAAAGCTCTCTTCCTTTAAGTTGTGTGTGTTTGGTGTTGTGCTCCAGAAACAGGGAAAGTGAATGAGACAGTCCCACTGTGGGTTTCTCGCAGAGGCAGTGTACTACAATTACCAAAGCACTGGACTGGCTCCCTGAAAATGATCTCTTTTCCACCACCCAATCTTCTATCTGCCCTTCAACTCTCAAGCCAAGTACCAACTCCTCTGAGATACCTATCTCCCTCAAGTACACTTACTCATCCTTCTCATGTCTCAGACACACTGTATTACATGTAACATATAACATGCTTGTTTTTGTCCACTACTCTCTGAGATCCTTAGGTTTAGACTGGGGCCATTTTAGTATCTTAGAATATAATACAATATCACATATATAACAGATGTTCAATAAATAGTAGCTAAATGAATGAATGTGTTCTTTTACTGCCATTAACTACTTATATGTCTTAGAAAACTTGCTCAACCTTACTGGGTTTGTCAATTTAGATAGAGGTATAGTAAAATTTGTCTGCCCAGTAAGGTTTGTGTGATGTAGAAGAGATAGGCATTCTTTAATTTACATGTGGTACATAATCATAAATTCTCAGAAGTAGAAGAAAAAACATCTAGTGTTGTTTCCAGAAATTTCAAGTCAGAGAACAGTGGTTTTAAGGAAAGCTGATGGGACAATACATTAGACTGACCAGGTTTATAAAAGAGGAACAATAAAAGTGGGCTTTTCTTATTGAAGCTGCAGCATCCTGTCCCTTTCCTCTCCTTCCACTCACCCCACAGGTCCAATAAGTACAGTTGGAGAACTGGCCCTCTCGTTTGGAAGAAACTCAAGCCCAGAGAAGAACATGACTTTACCAAGGTCATAGGGCTAGTTAGAAGTAAAAGTCAGCCAGGAAGGAAGGAGTTATAGGAAGAATGTATTACTAGACAAGACCATTTAAAGACCAAGCCCAGAGAGGAGGATGTAAAAAAAATTAAGAGGTGTTGTGTACAAGTATTAACTCCCATGATGAATGTAATCATTATGTACTCCAAACATATACAAATAGAAATTAAAATTAAAAAAGTAGGTAAGTCCTTTGAAAATACACATATGGGGAATAGCCACATTATGTTTAATTCTTAAAATAAGCTCATGAGGAACATAAGGTGGTGCTGATTTCTGAGATGAAGAAATTAAGGTTTAAAAAGGTAGGCCTGTCCAACGTTCCATGGCCAACTGAAGCAGAGGTAGAAATAATCGTGACGAGACTGTACTTCTTCCATGTGCCAGTCACTGTTGTAAGCACATTAGAACATATCTAATTCTCCAACAACTGGTGCTATCATTACCCGAATCTTATAGAATTAGAGGAAGCAGGTAAACACTGGTTAAAGAAATTGTTTTCACAATCCATGAGCCAAATTGATTCCACACAAGTTCTTTTGCCACAGTGAGCTGCTCTTTAGATGCTGAACCCAGTACCTTGTCTTCAGACCAAGGCTCTTGCCAAATACTACTTTATACAAAAGGGAAGAATTTCATTTGTATTCTCAACACTTTTCAGAAGACTCATTCTAAGACATTGATCTTGTTTCTGCTGGCACTGGTTTGCCCTGGCCAGGGCTGGTCAGTAAGACTTACCTGCTTCTGTATAGACCGGGTAAGAAATAGGGACATCTCTTCCAGGTTCTGGGGCTTCATCCCATTCACGGCCAGAACATGATCTCCATGGAAAAATAAGCACCCCAGGTGTGGAGGTCCTCCCCAGTGAGATACACTGCAGTAGAAACACAACACTCAATGCCAGGGTTCATAGGGAGAACAGGACAGGGCTGGGGCCTGCAGGGACTCTTTCCTCTGAGTGGGTGTGCACCACATCTAAAATAGACTCACTTTTCCTTCCCATTTGGAGTAACATTTTTTTCTGTCACTACTGTTAGAGCCTGACCTTTCCTTCAAAACCCCTCTCCCCGAAAATCCTCACATTCTACCTCCTTTGCTATAATGAATCTCTTCTGTCTGTGGTCTTCTACTATGTGTCTTCTTCTAGGTAACTTACTTATCATATTTTTACCTTTTAAAATCTTTACTTTTTTTTTTGTCTTTTTTGAGACAGGGTCTCACTATGCAGTTCAGGCTGGCCTTGAGCTCACTTTGTAGCCAAGGCTGGCCTCGAACTCGCAACAAGCCTCCTGCTTCAGTCTCCCAAGTGCTGGGATTACAGACATGTACCACCACACCAGGCTATTTATCATATTTTTAAATAAAATGCAGCTTATGCGTACTTATTTATGGGGCCATCTTTTCAGTGTGTACCTGGAAGTGTGGTACTGCCTTTTTGGTTTTTTTTTTCTTTTTATAGTTTTCTAACTACAAGTAAACAGAAAATGCTCAAAATGTGTTTACTATAAGTAAGCTCATAAAATTATACCATGAGTGAGTGAATAAATGAATAAATGAATGAATGAATGAATGAGACATCTTAGTCACAAAGAAGTCTACAATCTGGTTAAATATTTATTGAGGCTTTAGTTGTAGAAAATTTGGAAAAATGAAAGATTATGACTTCTGTCCACTTAGAATTTAGAAGACAATGCATGTATAGCATTTATTTTACATTAAAAGTTGTTTTCTTCTAGACATGCAGTCTTCCATCAAGATGAATTACAGTCTTTAAGAAAATGTAAAATGAAGCCAGTATGAGACTGAGGCAGGAGGATTGCAAGTTCAAAGCTGGACTGCACAACTTCACACGTCTTTGTCTCAAAATAATAAATAAAAAGGGCTGGAGATGTAGCTCAGTGGTAGAGCACCCCTGGATTCAATTCCTAGTGCTGGATGAAAAAGAAAACTATTTAGAATCAAATAAATGATGATTATGTTAAGAAAGTTCTCTGGCACATGGTCTTTTATGTCTGAGTCCTTGACCGGAGGTCCTTTGAGCTGGTGTCTAGAAGTCTTGTGCCCTGATCAGCCTTTTTCTTTTAGATCATTGGCTCTTGTTAACCTCACTCACTTCTTTCATTCATGCAATAGTCACTGGGGAGCGCGTGATGCCCTTGGACACGTGCACTCCTACCCACGCCCTCTCACTTTTGAGAAATTAGAAATGTGCTACTTCCAAGACTTTGGAGTCCTCTTACACCCACCTCTGAGCTGACTCTCTACACAGCAATACTTTTCTTTTGCCTCACAGACAACAATCGAAGTCAACAGTCAGTTTTGTCAAATACAGTGTTTCAAAATAGAATTGTCTTCTTCTTATCTTTTAATCTCTTTTATGGTCACAAGGAGTCAAATTTCCCACCTACCATATCCGCCCTGCGGCTTCTATGAAGGCAAGATAGTTTATGACATCAGGAGGAGAAAGGAACACATTCAGGGTCTCCACATGGCTTTCATCCGGGATGTTACTGAGAGAGAAAATGTTTGTAAAAGTCACATGAGGCAACTGTTCCTGTCTCTGAACTGCCTTTTCTGAGTAGATTTTGGCCTCCTATTTCTGAGATGATATTTTCCAGTTAAAGATTGTTTAAAACAGTTAGAGAGAAATATGAATTTAAATTCCTAAAAATTACTGATTAATGTCCTTCCCTATTCCTCTTGGGATGTGGAAGTGGATGGCTGGGAAAGGAGGCAGAGGGGATTACACTGCTTATATAACCATCTACATCATGTCAGTTTGTATATTTCTCCGCTCAAAGTGATTCCGTAGAAGAGGACATGGAAAAGTTAAAATTACAATAATCTTATCAAATGATCTTGGCATCACTTAAAACTTAAACATCCCTACAACCAAGCATCGTAAGACTTGTGTGTGCACAGTTAAGCTAATGGTAAAACTCAGATGATGTATTACTCAGATCAGTGTGGACTCAAAGTTCTAAGACCTGAAAGACAAGCCAAGGGAGAGCTCATAAAAATGGTGAAAACTGCCCCCTTCAGTTTAGGGGCTCTCGCTTTGCTCCAACTCAGTTATTCACTGTCTTTAGCCACAACATCAAGGACAGGGAGAAACTGGTCAGATCTTTAGGGACAGGTTCAAAATTTGAATTCTAAGTCAGAATAGGAAGGCCACTTTGCTCTTAGGACCCATAAAGTTGAAATTAGAGCTTTACTTGAGTAAAATAGACAATTTCACGACAGTTAATGAGGTCAACCCCATTTTATCATTTGCAGGCTGTGTTTCCGTATTGGCAGGTGAAAGGCCTGAATCTCTTCCCAAGTCTTGATCTTGCAGGTGAGGCCCCTCATTCTGGATCTCTGGAAAGGTCTTGGATTCCTCTTGGCAATCAGCAGATGCATGGGGTGTCTCGTTGAATAAACTAGAGTATATGAAGTTAAAGCAAACCCTTTTTTTAGCATGTCTATTTACAACTTTCCACAGTGTGTGTTGGATTTAAGCAGCTAACAGCCGTGTAAAAAGTAACAAGGTCTTGAAGTATGTCCAACCATCAGGGTCACAGCCACAATTAGAATCAAATCCAACAAGCTTTCCTTCTAAAAATGGATATAGAACCAAAATAGCCCCTCACTGGATTTGGAAGACAGAGCCTGAGTGTGAGAGACATAAACGCAAAATAGGAAACAACTTCCCTAGACAGAAAATGTCCTGAGGGTGTCACAAACGGTTTTCTTTGGGTGCAGAAACCATTGCCACTTTTTCTTATTTTGAGATCCCAAAATGAGTTGAACAGTTCTTACTCAAGGATCTGAGAGCTGAAATGGTCCAAAAGATGAAATAAGTTCCGATATGGTGCTATGCATGGAAAATTCCACACCATGAATCTTTGTTTCATGCACAAAATTACTAAAAGATTATATAAAATCATCTTCAGGCTATGTGCATGAGGTATATGTGAAACATAAAATGAATTTCATGCCCATTGACTCAAGTTCCATCTCTAAGATGTTATTATGTGTATACAAACACCCCAAAATGTGAAACATTTCTGGTCTTAAGCATTTTGGATAAGGGATATTCAACCTGTGCTGAATACTGTCTGTGGTAATATTGCATATCAATTTCTCAACTATTAAAAATGAATTGGTAGTAATTGTAAGACTACATTAGCTAAGATCAAATTTTAAAATGCCAGTGTTACTTACAAGGATTTCATGGACATATAATCCTGTTCAGTTTCCTTGGAGACCCCATCTGGACAACCAGCTTCGGCGGATTCCTGAGTATCATTGGCATCAATAACATTATCCAACTAAAGACAAGAGGAAGAGTCAGAAGGATGCAAGTCTACCAGTCAGTCAGATATCTTCTTATGTTACTGCTTGGGGCCCTGAAACAGCAAGTTGGATGAACAGTGGTTCTCATGCAGGGAATATCAAACACCCTGACCTACACGACACTGAACCAGCAAGACTTCTGATAGACTCAACCCCCTGTTTTCTTTCAGGTCCCCATGCTCTTAGCACAGGTATTCTGCTGGACTACATTGCTATTTATCTTTTTGTTTCATCACTAGGCACTTTAACCACACAGCCCCCTTTCCTGGGTCAGTTCTAGTACAGAATCATGGAACCTGTGGGGTCAAAGACAAAATTCAATGTGGAGTTGGTCTCAGGCTACCTGGTAGCCCCAGCTACTTCCAGGGATTGTGAGGGTCCTAGAAAATGCTGCCCCTGAGAGATACTCAACCAGCCCCTTAGAACTAAGAGTTGTTGATACCAATGTTTGTTCAAAACCCTTAAGACAGAGGTACCTAGTCCATCACAAAACCATAATTCTAACACTGCCTTCCAATCAATCCAGTCTTCCCACTGCTGCCCCTCAGTAGTGGTTAATGCTCATGTTCATGCTGCTTTCTTCATCTGGGACACCCCTTTTCTCTTCTGCCCTTTGAAATCATGGTCAGGCCTGACTGAAGTCCCACACCTACCTGCATCGTTTCAGCCACTACTGATCACTCTCTGAATTTCTACTGCACAGTTGCAGCTGCCTTTCTAGACTCTGCATCCCATAGACACGGTCTAGCAAATGCTGGCTTATCACTGATACTCGACAACACCCGATTGGCTGGCTGGACTATCACAAAAGATTCTGCTCCAGGGACTGCTAATATGGAAATATTTGGGGCAGGAAAGAAGTTTCTGTGATCAAATGAGCTTGGAAATACTGTGTGTTGTACACAACTTGGCTCTTTAATAATGCATCCTGTAGCAAAGGCTCTGAGAATTCTGCTGGTACAAAGCTTGTTTAAATTTAAACTGGCACTTCCTTAACATATTTGATCCCAGAATGTTTCTTTAAATGAATATGTCATCATCTAGTTCAAACCCCCAGTTTAAGAAATGACGCACCTCCCCACTCATTTTGTCTTTCTGTCTCTGTTTCCTTTTTCTTAGCCCACCATGGACATATATCCGCTGGGTTCACATAACTGAAAGACAATTCAGTTCTACCATTTGCCCACCTGGAAACCACCTCCGCACCTGTGCAGAAATCGATACCAATCATAGCCGGGCTCTTTTGGTGCTGTTGCTATGCCTTTCACTCTGAGGTTCAGCCTCACTGAGCTATTCAACAAACGCCATTAAATTCTGAAGCCTTTCCTGACTCCAAGGGAGAAAGAAATGCGGTCCTCTTTCTAATGCTTCCAGAGTACTTTGTTCCTCTTTGTGTAGCACCATCACGTGGCAGCTGGTAATACTGGGAACCCTTAGGGCGTGGGAAGTGTCAGATTCATTGCTATAGCCAGCATGCCTAGCGCAGTACAGTGTCTCGCGCTCAGAAGGGATTCCAACTGACCAATAGACAAATTAATATGCACCATACAAATCATCTCTAAAGGACATTTGCTCTTATCATTCTTTCAAACCACAGTGAACGCAAATGGACTCCCTAGGTCAAATGTTCTCACAAACAGTAAGTGGTTC
The DNA here is from genome assembly GCA_004027595.1 of Dinomys branickii. Taxonomy (NCBI): domain Eukaryota; kingdom Metazoa; phylum Chordata; class Mammalia; order Rodentia; family Dinomyidae; genus Dinomys; species Dinomys branickii. The sequence goes on from PVLD010009016.1 coordinate 51,068, forward strand.
AGCCTCAGAGAACATTTGTTGACAGAATGAATGACCGATGGGTGGGAGGGGTTACCTCTGAAAGAACACTTCGAGGAGTAAGATAATGGCCTTCTTCAGTATCTTTGGTGGCCTCTGACAAGAAAACATGTGGAAGATCAGCTTGTCTGAATCCTGGAAGACTTTCTTCCATTAAATTCTGAATAAAAGAGATACAAAAGGAATTAAGGGTTTTCCTTCTCTTTTCCCAAAGTGAAATTCCCCCCAAGAGACAGAATTAAACCACATGTTTTCTGGAAAAGCCATCATAGATGAGCTGACAAGATCAGAGGATCTTCCAAGGTTGTGTTCACAAGCTGCACACCTTGAACTTGCTTCTTGAATCTGGGTCACCTCTAATGATGTAAATATGTAAGCCTATCATTCAGATTTGTTTCTGTGTGGTGCTGTGGCTCAGAGCAAGTGATTTTGTCCAGTGGGTGGCACTGTAAGTTACTAAGCTCTGCCATGGCATCCCCACTCCCAACCTTTCCCATTTATCAGCTTCTCCCATCTGAGAAGGTAATTAGCCCAGAGCCAGGCCCTGCACCTTGCCTTTTCAGGCTCATTACTTATCTTTTGTGCTTTGCTCACGTACATCTACTGTTTCCATAGCAATGTAATTACGTAGTGTTGATCATGTGACAGTACGAATTATAGGCTTCAAGGTGATGTAGGTCCAACCAATTAATTACTGTCTTCCCTCCCCCAAGAGATAGGGGATGCTCTACCAGAGTAATTCCTTTGTGTGGCAAGGGAATCGTTACAAGTACAATGTAATTCCTCCAAGAACAATGCCTGATGGCAGGGCATTTTCAAAAGACGCTCAATGTTCTCTGAGAAACGTAATTTTTAAAAAGTAGGTATACAGATCATACTTGACTTATGGTGGCTCAACTTTTGATTTCTTTTACTCCATGATGGTGAAAAAGCAGTGCACACTTAATAGAAATCACACTTCAAAGTTTGAATTTTAATCTTTCCTTGGGGCAGTGCGATGTGGTCTGACAGTCTCTCCTGATGTTCTCAGGCAGCCCTGCAGCTATGGGGAAACAAGCAATATTGTACTGTAAGCTCAGCATCGTGCTGTGCTGCCAAGCTGTGGCATCCATAGCTTAGGTGTATTAAATGCATTTTCAACTTAGGATATTTTCAGTTTAGGATGGATTGTGTCAGGCTGTGATTCCCCTGTCAGTCCACGAGCATCTGTTTTAGTTAAGTCGTGTCCATTTTTCTAGCTCCAAGCTCGCTGTTATAGTTTGAATGTCCTCTCTAAAACTCAGGTTGAAATTTAATTACCATTGTAACAGTATTAACAGACAGGGTCTCTAAGAGGTGAGTCTCCTGAATGTATTAACACTGTTATTAAGGGAATAGTTTCCTGATAAAAAGGATGAATTTAGCCTGACTTCAGTCTTGAGCTTGCCTGTTTGCCCTTCTGCAAGGTTACATGTAAGAAGAAGGCCCTCACTAGGTATGACCCCTCTATTTTGAACTTAGCCTCCAGAAATGTGACAAATAATTTTTTTATTCTTTTGAAATGACCCAGTCTGTGGTAGTTCCTTACAGCAGTTAAAAATGGACTGAGGCACTCAGGGAAACAGAATGTGCTGAGTCAGGGTGAAGAAAGCTTCCAATGTGAAGAACCACAGTGACAAAGTCCAACAAGGCCAATAGTGGCCTTGACTCCAACTGATTGAAAGACTCTGAATATACAGTGTAAAAAGGCAAAGGGACCAATAATATCACTAGGGGGATAAAGGACCTCATGAGTGAAATACAAGAGACATTTGCTGAAAAGGGTTCACCTTCCTAACCCTCTTTCCTACCATCATTTTTACTCCCAAATGGATAACTGAGATGAGGTGTTGGGTCTGGTAAGTTTTATGTTACAAATAATTGTGGAGAGCTACCAGCTAGATACAGAGAGGGGACTGTGGCTGATAGAAGGCCCACATCCTACCCTAGTCTTTTCTCCAGTCCTTCAAGTACATTGAATTCAGTCAGCCTCACGTCATCAAGGACCAGCCTTCCAGACATGGTAAGCAGAGCCCCTGCCTTCTCTCTCTGAATGCTACATGTGGGATTTTGAAGAACATTTCAAAATCTTACTCACTGTGGTACCTACAGAGAGGGGAACGTCAATGACAATGTCTCTAAGCAGTGAAATAGGATTTATGCAGGAAAACAAAACCACTTAGTCTGTTTATTACAAATATACAAAAGTGGAAACCTCACAAGTCCAAGGTAGCTGAGGCTACAATTAGAAGTCATCTTCATGCACTAGGTGTATTATATTTTACTTCCTTGAGTAGATTTTGTTAGAAATGAAGATGAAATGCATACAACTATAATGAAAAAGCTTGATAAAGATGAATGAAAAAAATTACCAAACTCTGCCAATGACTAAGAAGTACAGACAGTACAGCAGGAAATCAAGTGGTGTTTCAGAAATCCTTTTACAGAGGGATTTGTCACCGGTATGAGAAAGGAAAGAAAAGGACCTCAGCTTAACATACCAGATGAGTGTTGAGAACATCTAAATGGAATAAAGACACTGAGAGGTAACAGGGCAAGTAGAAAATTGAACAGATCATGAAGGTTTGGGCTAGAAATCTTTCTTAGACTATATTAAGCTTTAGGAAGGAGGGGAAAGTAAAATTCAACTGCTAATGAGTAAGATTTTGAAGTGTTCTTCAAAATCCCACATGTAGCATTCAGAGAGAGAAGGCAGGGGCTCTGCTTACCATGGCTGGAAGACTGGTCCTTGATGAGGTGAGGCTGATTGAATTCAGTGTACTTGAAGGACTGGAGCAAAGGCTGGGGTAGGATGTGGGCCTTCTATCAGCCGAAGAGCATCTCTCCTGGGGCTGGGGGAGGAATTGTGTGAGCAGAGCACCGTTGATTTGAGGTTTGGAATGAAGCAACAGCCTCCTCACCTGGCTCCCAGCCTCCAGTGTCCCTTCACAGCCACGAACTAGCTAGAGTGCCCATCGGCCAGTGTGACCCCAGCTTGTCCCTGCCCTGCTCCCAGTCCCCGCGGTCCTCAGCCGGGCCTTGGGGCCTGCCCTGATTTCCCTCTCATGCTCTCTTCTCAGCTGTGTTTCCACCTGTACCCCATCTCCTCTGCTTTCATCATCCAGTCTGTGCATAGACATGCCTTCCTTCCCCCTCCTCCTTGGCTTTGCTGCTGCTGCAAGCCTGGAACATCCTAGAAAACACAAGAACAAAGATGCCAAAATTCCTCGTATAAAGTTCTGCTCTAAGAAGGAACTTGGGCAAATTTAAAAAGGCCCCTTAAGAAGCTAAAATTACAAGCCTTTACCCAAGAGTGGCATATTAAAGTTCAAGATAAATGAAAAACATTTTTATAGCTATCAGCCTAGACTTAGTCACTTGAAAGAAAACCTATTATGTACCTTGAATAATAATGGTGGAAAACACTATAGACCTAGACTCCTGTTAGCTTTTACTCCCCCCACCGCAATAATCAAAACCTGAAGTGTCTGTGTTTCAGCTCTCTTGAAAAATACAAAGGATTTTTTTCCCTTTTGTTAATCATAAAAAAATAACAAGGACGTACATTTCCTCACTTATTTATCCTCTGTGCTAACGCTGGTTGCTAAGGAAAAAGAAAAAGCCACCACTGTTTCTGTTCAAAGAGGGTTGTGCTCAGGTGCCCTGTTATTTTATTAGGATATACAGTCACCTCGGCATTCTGATGAGCTTCTATTACACCCCGGCAAAACGATGACAAGAAGGAGACCCAGTCTTTAATCTTCTCCCTGTTGATAGGAATAAACTTTGAGCTGGCGTGTGGCAACGGCGGCACCTACACTCTTTTTGAGCCTGCGAAGTACTCTTTTATTACTGCTAGAATGGGACATAAGGATTTTTCCCAAGTAGCTTAAACGGCCCTCTGGTTCCTTACCACCTCCGCATTTACACAGTGGAATTCTCTCTCCTGCCACCTCCATGAGGAAAGCTCGGGGAAATGGGAGGAAAAGTAGCAAATAATAACCAGTAATCACAGAGTTTGGAACTTTGGGCTTTAACACGGATTTCTACTGTGGTCTCCAGCAAACCCCTCACCTGTCAGCACCATTCTTATGCCATTCCTTAGAGAATGCATGTTTTTATTAAGAATGTATTTCAATGAATTTATATAAATCCCGTCTCATTTTCCATAGACTCATATGACAACTTAGCAGAGAGCTTTGTATCTTTGGGTGGATCTGAAACAGATCAAAGTCCTCCGTGCTTGGGCTTCAGCAGTCACTGCCTCCCCTCCCCACCTTCGCCTATCCCAGGCAGATGCGCATGTGTGAGAATCCACTGAGCACCTTCACTAGCACCGGGAAACCCTCTTAGAAACCAGAGATTCCTTTAGCAGCGAGCAGAGTCCCTCCCTGATATGTATCTTGTACAAATGTTTGTGTACTGGGTTCTTTTAGGTGGAGTACATCTGGGTGACAGTGGGTATTGTGAGTTGATTTTTGCTCCCCTAGAATATGTTCCAATCCCACTCCCAGTCCTCAGACTGTGATCTTATTTGGAAATAGGGTCAGATATAATTGGTTTAGATGAAGTCATACTGGGATAGAGTTGGCTCCTAATCCAGTATGACTGGTGTCCTTATAAAAAGGTGAAATTAGGACACGGAGATACACACACAAGAACACCACAAACCACAGAACTATGAGAAGGCAGAGGAAAGACCTTGAGCAGCCTGAGAGCCCCAAGAGCAAGGTTCTCTAACATCTTGATTTTGGACTCAGCCTCCAAGATAGTAAGGTTATACATTTCTGTTGTTCTAAGCCACTCAGTTTGTGCTATTTTGTTACAGAAGTCCTAGGAAACCACTACAGTGGGTTTTAAAAGACATTTTAAAAAATAATAAAGTCTGATAAGATGGCATATGAGTACATAGCTGTGTGTTTTTAGTCAGAGTATATTTATTTTATATCAGTTTGTAATGTTTTCTTCTCTTAGCTGATTTGTTTTACACACAGGAGACACACAGTGATCGTACCACTCACCTGTCTTCAGCAATGAGGAAATAATCCCGGTCTGTGGTTCTGATGGACATCACCTGATCAGGTTGGCATTTAAACATCTTCTGCACAGACTGCATCTTCTCAGGGACCCTTATACCAACCTCAACAATGGAGTTTCTGTTAGGTGGAGACACAAAGTATAAACCCAGTGTATATACAAAATTAGGAAGGAAACTCACTTTTATCTTAGGATTCAAAGGGGATAAAACTTAATCTGCTTGATTTGTTTTTTAAGATTGTGCACTAATTTCAATTGTTATTATTTGAATATTTTATTATAGAAAATGAATTTGGACTTTGGATCTAGTTTATCATTAACTGGAAATATATTCCTCAGCCTGAAATTTAATTCAAAAGGTTCTATTTTGTTTGGATCCTTGATTCCATAAATCATCATCTCTTCCAGATTTTTTAAACCTTATTTCCTAGAAAGAAGATAAAAAGAACTGATCTAAGTATTTTTTAAAACCCATCTTGGCTTTACAAAATAGCAATTTAATCTGCTCCCCCATCTACAAATTAAATGAACTAAAGTTCTTTTTAACTAAATGTTTATTAATTAAAGATATATCAGCTCTAGCATATCCTACGAACTAAATATTTAACCACTTTTATCCAAAATGTTTATTATTTGAGTTCCTTTTCAGCTACAAATATTATAATAGATTTAAAATTTCTTGGTTCCTTCTGTCAACAATTTAAAGTCAAATTTATATGCAGCTTGTTAGCATTTGACTTGATAGTACTTGGAGTTATAAAAGTGTCCTTGCTTGGATACACACTGATCAATTTCAATGGAGCCTCGGTGATGATAGTCTTTGTAATAGGTAAGACGAAGTCCCTTTTCTCCATTCTTTGACAGGATAAAAAACCGCCTTTTCCAAGAGGCCTAAAAAAACAACCAGAAAACATTTTGCATCTCAGTTAACTCTCAGATGAAAAGAAAAGACATTCAGAAATGCTCATGAAACTGGTGGGAGCTTGTTAAACTGTAGCGAATACTTACTGAGGAGAAGAAAAGCTTAGGAGGTGGTGACTTAATAAAGTAATCTTGTTTATAGACTTCATTTTCATAATAGAATTTAAATTGGTTGCCTAATAAAAGAAAGTGAACAGGACTCAGTTTGTTCCCTCATAAATATCATAAAAGAACAGTTGGAAAACACTGTTTGTCTCTGGAAAGGTTTTCTAATTATTCAGTTATTCAAAAGAACATCTACAATAGCCCAGGAAAACAAAGGACTGAGTGTAACGCTCTTACTCACCCACATTGCGGCCCTTGTTTAGAGTTTGTATAGAAGCACAATTTAGCTCATACGTGTTTGGCTTTCTGTTTCTGTAGTATGTTAGATATTGTCTAAGATGTGAACAAAGATTTCTGTGCATTTCTATTATAGGAGTAAGATGTTTCTTAACATTTCTCTTTGGCCTAGTAAATAAAAAAAGCAAAACCACTGGCTATTAAAAAATTAGGTGCTAAGTGGTTTTTGGAGGGGAGATGGAGTTGCTACAAAATTTATGGAACAAGAAAGATCAATACAGCTGCCTTACTAAAAGTACTTGATACTCGAAAAATGGTCCCAACACCTGTATTACAGAATCCTGATTCTAGTTTCAATATTTAATAAAGATACTCTAAATCTTTAGTGAGGTCTCCCTTTTCCAAATCTAAAGGCAAACTAGACCTATACCCTGGATGTGAAGGTAAAACTTAGCCCTTAAAATTTTTATTTTAACAAAATAATGAAAGCAGTACGTAACTCTTGTACTTATTTTGGAAATAGGAAGGAAAAGCTCCTATAACTCCCACACTTAACAAAGAGGACGTTAATATCTTGGGAATCTCTTTGTCTAGCCATTGCACCATTTCTTTGTCAATAGCAGGTGGTTTTGGTTATGTTTCCTGAGTTGAAAGGCAACATCCACACGTGTTCAATAGTATTGATCAGCACCTGTGTGCACCAAAACTGCCTAAGTCCAGAGAACGAACTACCAGAAAAGATTAGACAACATCCTTCAGGGCTCACTTCAGAAAATAGCCTGTTGCCTCCAGCCAGACTGGAAAAACTTATCATTTATGGGATGTTAGGTAGAGTCCCAGGAGGGTCCTGCCTCAGAAGTGAGGAATAATTAGCCTGAGCCTGAGGACTGTGCCAGAACCACCTAACAAATCAGGAAAGCAAGTCTTCAAAGGATCAAATTGTTCCCGAGAGACTCAACTGCATCCTAGAACAAAACTCAAGATTTAGAGTGACACCGACAAAAATCCAGTACCCAAAATAGTGGAATGTGCAATGTCTGACACTCAAAGATTATCAGGCACACAAGAAAGGTAGAAAAACATGATATATAGTGAAGAGAATAACTCATCATCCCTAATAGATCTATAACTGACAAAGATATTAGAATCGGCATAAAAGGTCACAAACAGTTATTATTACTATATTTCAGGAAATTAGGTAGCAATATAAAATAAAATGTATCTAAAATGAACTTTTAGAGATGAAAATTACAATATCTTAAAAACTATATACCACAAATGGTAGTAACAGCAGATTGAATATTGTAGAATAAAATATGCACTTAATAAGGATTTTCAAGGTAAAAAGTTACTAAAAAATTTTAAAAACACAAAAGAATACCTGTCCATTATACATGTATATATATGGACAGTTTTAAATGACCCAATATACAAGTAATTGGGGTTCCTTATAGTGGGAGACAAAAATATTCAAAGAAAAATTCTAAGAATATAAACCCAGAGATCCAAGCAGTTCATGAAGCCTCACACATAAAATACAAGACACATAAAGAGAAGTACCAAAGTCAAATTGCTCAAAATCACTGATCAAGGAAAGAAAATCTTACTATCAGCCAGTGCATGTGTGGCAGGGGGACGTGATGCATACAGAACATAGGTAAGGAAGCAAGACACTGATTTCTTATCAAAAACAATGCAAGCAAGAAAGAGTGGAACAACATATTTCTAGTACTGAAAAAATACTGTCATTCAGACTTCTGTATGCAGCAAAAAATAGCTTTAAAAAATGAAGGAAATTTCAAGACATTTTCAGATATTCAAATGCTGAAAGAATTCACAATAGGAGGCTTGTGCCTGTCTTTCAGGCAGAAAAATGATACCAACTAGAAATCTGAATTTATAAAATAAATTAAGAATATTGAAATAGTAGCTACAACAGTGAATATGTGAGATAGTCTTATTATTTAAAAAATCAACTGGCTATGTAAACAAAAGTAACAAAGTTTTGTACAGCTTATAATAGATGTATAAGTAAAACACATAAAGGCCAGAAAGGGAAAATGGAAATAGACTGTATAGTCCTTATATTATTTGCAAATTGGCATAAGAACACTTGAGATTAGACAGCAATATGTTTAAAATGTATATAAAAGCGGGGCATGATGGCGCACACCTGTAATCCCAGCACTTGGGAGGCAGCAGGATTGTTGCAAGTCTGAGGACAGCCTGGGCTACAAAATGAGCTCAAGGCCAGCCTGAACTGCATAGCGACCCCCTGTCTCCAAAAAAAAAAAAAAAAAAGACAAAAAAATGTATATAAAGCAAAAATAATGACTGAAATAATAAAGTTCAGTGTTATAACTAATAAGCCAATGTTATAGTTGATACATTGTGTCAACTTGGGGAGTCTAGAGGTTTGGTTGAGTAACTCAGCAGGAAGCCAGTGTGCTTACTTAGTATACATCCTGAGCCTGTGGAAGAGGAGGGCATGGAGATTATGTGAGTGCTACATGCCCCCTGGATGGGGTAGCCTGTTTACAATGTAAGGGAGGTAGAAAGAAGCTGCTTGCCTGTCATTGCCCGCAATTCCTTCCTTTTGCTCTGATTGTTTTTGCTGTGTTCTGCTGCCATGAAAATTTCCCTGCTGCCATGTGCCACTCTGCCTCTGAGCCAGCCAAATATGGACTGAAACCTTCACGCACTGTAAGCTAAATAAACCTTTCCTTCCTTCGCTTTGGGTTTGGGTATTTTGTCTCAGCAACAAGAGAAAAGTAACCAAGACAGCCAACAAGGGAAAATATAATTTAAAATGCTCAATGCAGAAGGAGGTAAGGGGGAAGACAAAAATGAGACACTTAGAAACCGAAATGTTTACACTTACACCTAACCATATCGCTAGTAACATTGAATGTAAAACATCTAAACACCTCAATTAAAAGGCACAGATTGTCAGATTGGACAAAAGAGCAAGACCCAATTCTATGCTGCCCATAAGAAACATACTTTAAGTATAAAGAGACAAGTAATTTACAAGTGAAAGATTAGAAAAAAAATGCATGAGTATATTAACATCAATATAGATTTCAAAGCAAAGAACATTACCAAGAATGAAGAAGTTCATTTCATAATAATAAAGGGGTCAGTTAATCCTAAGTGTACATAACAACCCTAAGAGTGCATAGCATAAAGAGTACACAGCTAATAACACAGCTTCAAAACACATGAACAACAACAACAAAAGGAACTGCCAGGCATGACAATGCATGCCTGTAATCCTAGCACTTAGGAAGCTGAAGAAGAAGGATCACCATGTGTTCAAGACCTCAAAAAACCAACAACACATTATAGTAAGAAAAAAACCCTAATGGAATACAAGGAAAAATAGACTTATCCATAATTATAGTCAGATAATAAATACCTCTCTTTTAATAAGTGATAGAGAAAAGAAGTAAAAAAAAAAATTAGCAAGGATATTGTAAAATTAAACAAAACTACCCACCAATGTAATCTGTATCTATAGAATGCTCCACTCAGTAACTGCAGAATGCACACTCCTTTCAAGGGCACAGCAACATTAACAGAGACTGATCATATTTGGGGCTATAAAACAAATCTCTTTAAGATGAGAGGATTCAAGTAACACAAATTTTATTCTCAGAGAAAAATTTCTAATCAAACTAGAAATCAATAAAAAATTTCAAAAATAGATTCCTGAAGTAAATAAGCCCTTAATCAAAGAATAAATCCTAGTATAAGGTAGGCAGGTTCTTGAACTGCAAGAAAATGAAAACACAAATATATCAGAATTTGAGGGTGCCACTAAAGGAGTACTCAGGGAAAAAATTTATTGCACTAAATGCCTGTGTTTGAAAAGCAGAACTCTCCATAACAATCACCTCAGGTTCTACATCAAGAAACTGGAAAAAAAGAATGAATTAAATTTAAAGTAAATTCATGAAAAGAAATAGGTCAAAATGGAACTTGATGAAAGAAAAAATAGAAAACCAAGGGAAAACCAGTCAACCAGAAATTAATCTTTTGAAAATCAGCTACAATAACAAACTTCTGTCTAGCAAGACACATCAGAAAAAATAGAATATGCAAATTGCCAATATTAGGAAGAAAGCAAACACTTAACTACTGATTCTATTGATAATGCGGCGATGAACAACTTTGACAAATTTAACAAGTGAAATTGGAAAATTCTTTGAAATTTACCAACCAACAATATACAACAGTGCAAAGATTTGTCAGTTTATTTGTAGTAAGTAAAGAATAGGGTTAAATATTGCAATAGTTGTAATAGAAGCAACTTAGATGTTCATTATCAGATGAATGAATTAATAGATTGTGATATACTCAATACTAATGGCACACTATTCAGGGAGAAAAAGGAACAAATTATTGGACATACAACATACAACAACATAGATGAGCCTCTTTTTTTTTTTTTTTGACACAGGGTCTCACTATGTAGTCCAGGCTAGGCTTGACCTCACTGTAAAGCCCAGGCTGGCCTCTAACTTGCAGCAATCCTCCTGCCTCTGCCTCCCAAGCGCTGGGATTACATACAGGCATGCGCCATGACACCTGCCCTACAATATAGATGAATCTCAACAGGATTGTGCTTCATAAGACTTCAGAATAAACAAAATAATTACAGAGAGAGAGAGAGAGAGTATAAATCAGCGGCTGTCTGGGAGAGTGTGTATATGAAAGAGTGAGAGGTAGAACAACAGAATAAGAGGGACTGCTGCATATATTCCTCACCCTGATTTGGGTGATGGCTTTACGGTTGTATACATACTTCAAAACATCCAACTGTCAGCTTAACTGTAGCTTAACATGTCAGCTAAACATATCAGCCTACTCTATGTCAATTGTACCTCCACAAAACTTCTAAAATTCAAACAGATAAACTGGAAAAAGTTAAACACATTCCTACCTAATGACTAGCCATCCCACTCTTAAAGAACTATATAATTTTATAAAAAAAAGTATATACAATACATTTATATCAACTTTCTTTGTAGTTGGCAGACTGCAAATAACCTAGATGTTTGTCAGTAGGTAAATGAATCAGCAAATTATGGCACAACCATATAAGGGAGTGCTGCTCGTCAAAAGAGGAAAACTACTGATATGCACAATGCTGTTGGGTGAACCTCAAATGAATTGTTCTGGATACAAAAAGTTAAATGAGTGCATACTATATAATGCTATTTATATAAAACTCTAATAATAATGCAAACAGAGAAAGAAAGAGCAGTGGGGGCTGGGATTGGGTGCGAGAACACAGAATTGGAAACATTCCTAAGAAAATTCTTGGGAGTGTTGAACACCTTCCCTACCTTGATAGTGGTGAAGGCGAACACTTCCATCAAAACTGATCAGGTTGTACGCTTTAACTATGTGCAGTTCACTGTATGTCAATTATAATTACTACAATAACCTTACTAAAAATATGACCAAACTAACAGTCGGACGCAGGGGTGCACCCCGGTAATCCCAGCGCTCTGGGAGACTGAAGTAGGAGGGTTGCAGCTGTGAACCCAGCTTGGGTAATAATGATTCAGTGAGACTGTTTCAATATTTTAAAGTGTTTTTTTAAGCTTAGGGATATGTCTCATTGCAGAGGCCTTAGTGGTTCAATCTCTAGTACTGAAAAATTCAAAGACCTCTTCAAAGTATATGACAATGCCATGTTCGCGCTCAAATGCCTCGGGATCAGGGTCTGTACAAGATGGGCCACCTTTCTCATCGTCATTCTCTGTTCTTCCCCATCCCGCCTTGTGACCGCATTCTGTGCTGATACATCCTGCGTCTAAACTGCTTTGCTGTTTTCGTTCATGCCATCCCTTCTCTTCCAATGCATTGAAAAACCCTGTACATCCTGTAAGGTTCAGCCCAAATGCCTTCTCCACGAGTACCTCTGCATTCCTACAACTACAGATAGGCTTTTTCTTCTTCACATGCCAGTGCCTTTGTATCTAATTTGTGATTACAGCACAGCCTGATTAAATATGCCCATCTTAGTTCCCCCATACAGCTGTATGTATGTGTTTATTTTAAATTCCTAAGAAGACTCTAAACTCCTTAAAGGCAGTGATCATTAATTCTTGTATTCTAGGAAGCATATAGACTTATAATAGTGGGTTCTTTGTAAATATGTTCAAGATGGATTGGATAATTTTATCTCTAAGTCACCTCATCCTAAATTCCACTCCTCCAGCCACTCACCTACAATGAGCTATGTGACTATGAGCAAGGACCTTTGAATAATAAACCTTGAGTTACTTCACTGTAAGCCTCGATAGCTATTTAGACAGTTCCTCTAAGTGAGAATACCATGCAAAATTAAGGAAATAGAACGTGTCATTGATGGGCCTTAGTTTGTTATCAGCACTGCTTCCAAGCAACAAATGGAACATTTGGCCCATAAAAATCAGAAAATGCTAAATTCCTAGACAGGTCAGCTCTTACAAAATAACTAAATCCAGCAATTTCTACTAGATTCTCCAAACCAAGAATCATTGTCCCAGTATGGCACCGATTATCCCACTAAAACCAACATACATATCCTTATTAGCATGATGAAATTGATCACTTTTGAGAAAAAAGGATTTTTCCTTCTGAGTTCATGCTCCTTGAATACCTGGACTCTTTGGAGATTTGGTTTCCATTATGGCTGTCTGTTCTCACCTATTGAAAATAAGAGTTACGTGTCAGTCTCCAAACAATAGTACGTTGCACTGATGAGCCACTGGATCATTTAGTTCAGAGTGACGAGGTGAGCTATGGGATGTCCCTTCTCCATTCCTTCTGTACTAGTTCCCCTCCCTGCTCCTGAGGTCGCCCTCTCTGACAGTAGGGAGAACATGTCCAAACAGCTTGTGTTCACCAAGTCCGGAACGTGTGGAGAGAACCCTGAAGGAAATGTCTCACCTGCACTTTGTTCCTGTGTTGTCAGCAGCTCTGACATGAGTGCCCTGGGATACGCCAGTGCCAAGGAGGGGAGACAAGAGCAGAGGCCAGGTGGCCAGGGGCAAAATACAGATAGCAGAGAGGAAGCTCGAGATAAGCCTTCTTCATGCCGAGGCCTCACCTTCTCCAGAAGGAAACTAACGCATGAGGACCAGGGCCCCCTGTGCTCCACTGCCTCAGCCCTAGGCAGTTGACTCTGGGACAGAGGCTGACAGAGAAGTTCTTTCTCGAAAGGCTCCTGGTGACTCCACGACTGTGAGAGGACCAAGGGATGGAAGGGGGCTAGGGCAAGGGTAGCAGGCAGGTGACATGTGAGAAACTAGGACTGTGTCAGTGGCCACCTTTACCTTGAATGAGTAATACTGTTAACCTGAGAAGGGAAGTGCCAGAGCAGTGCTGATGAAACGGGGAGGGGACAGAAGAAAGAGGGTTTTGATGATTCAGCTGTCATGTGCAATTCCTCCCTTCCTTTTCTTCTGCACTGCACAAACTTACTCACTCATATATATATAGGAATTATATATATGTATATGAGTAGGAGGGAGCAAAGTCTGAAAGTCTTAAGATTAAGATGTTCTCCAAAGCATACTTCTGGTCATTAGACAGAAGCGAGCGCAAGTGAGAGCTCTTTGATGACCAATGGGGAACTTTATTAGACCTTGAAATCACACCTACCCTTCCTAGGAAGGGTTTTCTTTCTTTACCCAGACTGTATAATAACAGTAGTGCAATTTAAGCAAATTGCAACTTTACAGGGGCATCTTGAGGTTGTTGAAGTTGTGTTGCCCTTGGCCCTAGCCTGATATGATGGGCACACTCTGCCTAGTGCAGTTCTTAGGAAAAGTGCCAAGCTAATGAGGCCAAAGGCCTTTGTTCCTGGGAAGAGCAGCTCTGCCTAAGGAAGAGGAATATAACCTACTTAAAAACTTGCCCATCCCCCTATAGCGTGGACAAAATTAAAAATTACCCCTGAGATTTTATATCAGATTCATGAGGGGTTTTTTCCCCCAATTTCACTGTCTAAAGAAGAATTAGGAATAAGAGGGGTTCAGTCCATCACCCTCTGTTCATCCATGTATGTGAGACTCAGCCACACTCCCAGAAGCTTTTAGCTAAGACAGTAATGGAGCTCAAAGCCCAGATACGAGCACTGTGCAAGAGAGATTAACCATGTGTGACATATTTTTAAAGCATTGTATTTACTACAAGCTGTTCGAGGTCTGTTCTTTCCCAACAATTCCAAAATCAGTTCCTTTCTGATAGGACAATTATTTTTAAAGCTTTTCTAGTTCACAAAGGACAAGACTAAAACCTTTATATGGGGTGCTAGTTTAAGAACTTCTTGGTGGTATATACCTGTGTACATTATTTCTCTTGTGTCTCAGAGCTGTTACACACTGAGGTAGGTTGCTTTACAAATGAAAAACTACATTTCAGAGAGGAAAAGTGAGGTAACTTGCACCTAAGTCCTAGTTGGACCCCTACACCCACCACATTGATGCTCATAGACACTCCCAATGACAGTGACATTCCTTGTGCCCTGGATGGCAAGGTGTACTTTGAAAGGCATGTCTGACTTTCCACCATCTATGAAGGGATCCACTGTCTCCCATGGGGGCTATTCCTCCCTCTTCTCCCTATTCACTGTAAAATGAGAGAGCAGATAAAGCAGTAAAGTATGATGATTTTGTGAGCTGTCTGTAGGGTTTGGGTTTAGCTTAAATCTCATGCCATTTATAGTGAGAGATGTGACTTGAATATATTACAGTACCCCTCTATGCTTCCAATTCTTCATCTATAAAAATGATTCATCTTTAAAATAATATCACCATTTTTGTAAGAATTCCATAAGCATCAAGTTAGATAATCTCTCGAAGAGCATTCAGTATGTAATAATTTACTGAAAGAGCAAAGTAAATGCTGGTTTTCAGGTGCTCTACAAGTCAGATATTCTATGATTGCTTTATAATAGCTATCATTTACTGAATGTGTAAGACATCCCAAGTATTTCTAAGCAGTGTTGTGTAGATCCTCATAACAATACTATAAAGGTTATATAATTTTTACAATAATATAATACACAGCTATACACAAGCAAAGAGTTACTAGAAAGATTAAACAACTTGCCTTTCATCACATAACTAAAACAGAACCAGAGCCAAATTTAAACTTGAAAGTGAGTCTTCACCGCTTTGCTATTCTTTCTAAGATAGAATTAATTAAATTTTTACATAGTTCTGCCTGTATTTCTCATTACCCCACCCCGCCCCAGAAATCTTCAATTTATCTCTTCAATCGCATTTGGGAAACTCTCCCCATATGAATTGCTTAATCTATTTATTGTAATGTTATTTGGGACTTAATCAGTATACTACCTAGAGATTCCATTTCCTTCTGATTGTATAGTCTAAGAAAAGTATAAAGAAAAACCATAGAGTAACAAGATTGTTCAATTATGAAATTTCCAATTTTCAATTTTGAAATTGCTTAATTGCTAAAAAGCTTCCAGATCCCAATAGCTTTGAGAAGTCAAATCAGTGACACTTTATAATACTTACTGGAAGCAGAGAGTTTGCTGGTTCAGTTCTCAGGAAAGTGCTCTGTGCCGAGGTCTCCTAAACTCTGCCTGTTCACTCTATTGGTGCCAACAAGTGCATTGAGTACACCCTTGTTTGAAATGTGAACCAGAAGGAAGTTCTCAAATTTTTACCTTGGGAAAATTTTCCTTTTGCCTCAAATTCAAAAGGAAGGTGGTGCCTCAGGGGAAGTCCTGGGGGTTTCAATGTCCTTGTGGCTTGGCACAGAATTGCCCTTGGTGTTCCAGGTATCTAGCATCAAACAAATAAAAGAAAACAAATTTTTTAAAAAATTCCTGCAAGACTTTGGACCATTACCACAATAACTCTTACTGAGGACAATGCCAACCTAGCCTTGACCTTCTGCAGGGAGTACCATAGGAACAATTCCATTTCTTCCCACCCATTCATATCTTACCAGTATTCTCTGGGAGAGGGCCGGGAGGATTCCCCTGTAGCAGAGGAAACAAAAGCCTTGCTTCTCCAATACACTTGTATATGCCAATGGTTTCCAGGAACAGTTGCTTATTCAACTGTGATGGAGGCGTTATCAACAAGCAGGTTCTGGGCACGTGATCCTGAACAAACATGCAACTTTTTCTGCACTGCTAGTGATGGAACCCAGTGCTTTGCACATGCCGTGCAAGTTTAGTGGTAATATTCTGCCACTAAATTACACTCCTGGCCCTGACCCAGCAGCTCTTAAAGTTAAGGGGGTTGCATGAATGTGTATAATTAAACTTGATTAGTGATATTTGGCCAGCAAAGGGCTTTAGGTATATTTTCATTTATATTCTGTATTGTAAAGACAGAGAAGAAACTGCTAATGAACTTTATCCTGTAATATCAGCTTTAGAAATTAAAGTATGCAATCTTTAATTTTAATCTTTATTATCCTCATTAGAATACCTGGACTTCAATCAGCTCTACTGTGATTCACTGCATGGTCTTAAAAAGTTCTCTAAGCCTACTTCCTTGTTGGCAAAGGTTATTTCTCTGTTTTTCTCTTTCCTCATGAGTATAATTTGTAACTCTATTACAAGGCAAAACTAGCTGGATTTCAGGTATGCAGAAATGATTGATTTATTGCTCACCTCCAACATAGGACAGGTTTTTCTTGATTTTTTTTGTAATGTATTTCCTGAACATTCCTCTAAGGTCATTATTAGTATTCTGAAAACAATTTTTAGTATCTTTACACTTGGTATATAACCATATATTGCTAGTTATAGCTTGTGACATTTTTTTAAATTTTAAAAGAGAACGAAAACATGTTAACAAACAGACAGCCACTTACAAAGTAGCATGAGAACAGTACAATCAACACTGAATTACAGACATGGTAACAGGGAATTAACAATGGTTGTTGTATTACATATTGATAACTTCAAAGTGTATACTCAGGAAAACATACAGACATGCAAGACTGATCAAACAACTAATCATTACCTGTTCCTTACAATAAAGCAACATAAGTCAGTAGTACAACTATGTTAGCAATCCTGCACATACATACATACATACATACATACATACATAATTATCTCCTTCCTTTTCTCCCTCCCCCCATCCCAGCTGCTCCCTACTTTGGAGCAGTTTCCTTTCATTTCACACTGTTTATCATACCTCCTAATTTATATTCACACTTTCAGGTTCCTACAGCAGTGATACTTATGCATGTTTCTTATGCATGCACATCTGATTTATTTCACTTATGAGTATGGTCTCTAGTTGTGACCATTTACCTATAAAAGCCTCAAGATTGTCTTTCTTTATAGCTAAGTAATATTCCATTATATAGAAATGCCACAGTTTTTTATCCAGTGTTCAGTGGATGGACATTTGGGTTGCTTCCACAATTTAGGCACTACAAATTGCCCTGCTATAAACATGGGTGCACATATATCACTGTGATATGATGTTTTCAGATCTTCTGGGAAAATACCCAGAAGGAGAATACCTGGGTTGAATGGGACCTCTAGACCTAGTTTGCTGAGGAATCTCTAAACTCATTTCCATAGTGGTTTCACCAGTCTGCATTCCCACCAGCAGTGGAGAAGAGTTCCTATTTCTCCACAGCCTTGCCAGTATTTGTTATTGGTTGATTTCTTAATGCTAGCTATTGTTACTGGGGTGAGATGAAATCTCAGTGTTGTTTTAATTTGCATTTCTCCAATGACTAATGATGTTGAACATTTTCTTATATATTTATCTGCCATTTGTATTTCTTTATCTGAGAAGTGTGTATTCATCTCAGATGCCCATTTGTGAATTGGGTCTTTAAATTTGGGGAGGTTGATGTTTTTTAATTCTTCATATATTCTAGATAGAAGACCTTTGTCTGAGGGACAGTCAGCTAGGATTTTTCCCAATTTCTGGGTTTTATTTTTACTCTGCTGGTGATTTCTTTAGATGTGCAAAAACTTTTCAGTAAGATGAGCTCCCAGTTGTTGATTCTTTAAAGTGTTTCCCTTGCAGTTTGATTTTTGTTCATGAACTCTGCTTACTCCTATGTCTTCAAGATTTTTACCTACTTTCTCTTCTAATAGATTTAGTGTTTCTGTTTTAATATTGAGATCTGTGATCCTTCTTGACTTGAGTTTGGTGCATGGTGATAGACTTGGGTCTATTTTCAGTCTTTGGCAAGTGGCAAGCCAATTTTTCCAGCACCATTTCTTAAAGAGACTGTCTTTCTTCCAGTGAGCTTGTTCGGCCCCTTTGTCAAAGATTAGGTGGCTGAGTGTGTTTTTCGTTGTGGCTGCATCTTCCAATCTGTTCCATTGATCCTCAGGACTGTTTTTTAGCCAGTACCATGTTGATTTTATTACGGTAGCTTTATGGTACAATTTCAGGTCAGGGATTGTGATTCCACCTGACTTGACCTCGTGGCCCAAGATTGCTTTTGCTATTCTGTTTCTTCTGGTTCCAAATGAATTTAAGGAATGTTTTCTCTAGATCTGTGAGGTATGCTAATGGCAGTTTAATGGGAATTGCACTGAATCTGTACAACAACTTTGGTAGTATGGCCATTTTCACAATGTTGGTTCTTCCTATCCATGAGCAAGGAATATTTTTCCATTTATTGAAATCCTCTTCGATCTTTTTTCACAGTACTATAGTTTTCATTGAATAGATCTTTTACTTGTTTTGTTAGACTGATTCCTAAATATTTCATTTTCTTGGATGCTACTGTGAAAGGTATGTTTTCCTTAATTTCTCTCTCAGTGTTTGTTATTTGTGTATAGGAATGCTATTGACTTTTGGGTGTTGACTTTGTATCCAGCTACATTGCTGAATTTGTCAATTAATTCAAGGAGTCTTCTTGTGGAGTTTTTGTGGTCTTCCATGTAAAGTATCATGTCATCTGCAAATAGTGATAGTTTTACTTCTTCCTTTCCTATTCTCATCCCTTTTATTTCTCTCCCTTGTCTAATTGCTCTGGCTAATGCTTCCAGAACTATGTTGAATAGGAGTGGTGACAGTAGACCTTGTCTTGTTCCTGACTTTAAAGTGAAAGCTTTTAGTTTTTGTCCATTTAGTATGATGTTGGCTGTTGGTTTGTCATAGATGGCTTTGATAAGATTGAGGTAAAGACCATCTATTCCTATTTTCTGTAGGGTTTTTAACATCAATATATGTTGGATTTTGTCAAAAGCTTTTTCCACATCTATTGAGATGATCATGTGGTTTTTGTCTTTGGCTCTATTGATATGGTGTATTACATTAATTGATTTGCAACAAGTGCTTCCTTTCAAATTTCATTGATAAGTTTGAGGAGTGTTGGCATTAAATCTCTGAATATTTTATAGAATTCTTCTGTGAATCCATTAGGGCCTGGGCTTTTCTTTGTCGGTAAGTTTTTAATTACATTTTCCATCTCATTAATTGATATTGGGTTGTTCAGGATTTTCGTATCTTCCTAATTCAACTTTGATAATGGAATCTGTCCATTTCTTCTGACTTTTCTATCCTATGGGAGTAAAGATTTTCAAAGTAGGTATTAGTGATCTTTTGAATTTCTGTAGGATCTGTAGTGATTTCATCCTTTTCATTCCCTATTGCATGAATTTGAATTTTTTCCTTTCTTTTTTTGATAAGATTGGCTAGGGGTTTATCAATTTTATTTATTCTTTCAAAGAAACAATTCTTTGATTCATTTATTTTTTGTAATGTTTTCTTTGTCTCAATTGCATTAATTTTTGCCCTAATCTTTATAATCTCCTCTCATCTTTGGGCTTTGGGCTGGACTTGTTCTTCTTTTTCTAAAAGTTTGAGGTGCAGCATTAGGTTATTTATTTGTTCTCTCTCGCTTTTCCTTATGTGTGAGTTCACTGCTATAAATTTCCCTCTGAGAACTGCTTTCATTGCCTCCCACAGATTCCGGTAGCTTGTATTTGCATTTCTGTTTGTTTGTAGGTATTTTTAAATTCCTTCTTTAATTTCTTCTGTGACCCATTGGTTGTTCAGCAGGTTGTTGTCCAATTTCCAAGTGTTTATGGAGTTTTTGGAGTTCCTTTTGTCATTAATTTCCTACTTCATTGCACTGTGGTCAGATAATATGCATGGAATAATTTCAATTCTTTTGCATTTAGGCAGGTATGCTCTATGAGCTAGAATATGCTTTATTTTAGAGAAAGTCCCATGTGCAGCTAAGAAAAATGTGTACTCTGATGTTGTGGGGTAGAACATTCTGTACACATCTACCAAGTCCATTTGTTCACACATTTTGTTCAGGTCTGTTAGTCTTTGCTGGTTTTTTGTCTAGTTGACCTGTCTCTCTGTGTCAAAGGGCTGTTTAGGTCCCCTATTACAATAGTGTTATTGATTATTTGGTCTTTCATCTGTTAATATTTGACTTATATAGTTTAGTGCGCCAATATTTGGTGCATTCATGTTTAGGATTGTGGTATCTTCCTCTTGCAGTTTTCCCCAGACTAGTATGTAGTGACCTTTTTTATCTCTTTTGATCGTTCTCACTTTGAAGTTTACATTATCTGCAAACATAATAGCTACACCTGCTTTTTTCTGGGAACCTGCTGCATGGAGAATTGTTTTCCATCCTTTGACTTTCAGTCTGTGGATTTCCTTTTGAATGAAGTGTGATAGCTGTATGCAGCATATTGTGGAAGTTTGTTTCTTAATCCACTCTGCCAGTCTGCTTCTTTTGACTGGTGAATTGAGGCCATTTACATTAATGGTCATAACTGATATGTGTTGCCTTGTCCTTGTCATGCTATTTACTTGCTGTTGGTTTCCTATTTTTCCATCTGTTTAATTGCTTCCTCTGCTTCAGAGTTCCTTTCTATTATTGTTCTTGAGATGGTCATCTCTTTTCTGTCTGTAATATCTTTTAGTACTTTTTGTAAGGTTGGTTTGGCACTCATGAAGTTCTTCATTTGTTTTTTGTTGTGGAAATATTTTATTTCTCCACTGAATTTAAAGAATACATCAGTCTGGGTTGTAAGCTGTTTTGCCTCAGAACCTGTAATACCTCACTCCAAGCTCTTCTCGATTGCATGGTTTGTGTTGAGAAGTCTGCTGTGATTCTGATGGGCTTTTCTTTATAGGGATCTGTTTCTTTTCTCTAGCAACTTTTAGAATTCTGTTCTTTTGCTGGATATCTGAAATCTTGATTATTATATGTCTGGGTGTGATTTTATTTTGGTTATGGCTAGCTGGAGTTCTATATGCTTCATTTACCTGAACATCAGAATCTTTTTCCTTGCTTGGGAATTTTTCTGCTATTACTTCTGCAAATATTCTTTTTGTGTCATTTTGTGTTGCCTCCTGCTGTTTCATTGACTCCTATTACTCAGACATTATTTCTCTTTGCCTTGTCTTGCAGCTGTTGGATTGATTTCTCCTGGATCCTTGATGATTTTAAGCTTCCTTTCACAATATCTAGCTGCCATGCTGTCTTCAAGATCTGAAGTTCTGTCTTCGGCTTCATTCAAGTAGTTTTGCAAGCTTTCAATGGAAGTTTCGATTTCCTGGAAATCTCTTTGAGTGTGTTTCATGTGTTCTAATTCATTCTTAAATTGCTCATGTAACATTTCCACCTATTGCCTATGTTCATCTATTTTATTTATCTGTTTCTTCTCTAGATGTGTGGAGCATTTCTTTCATTATTATTGTCATTTCATTTTTTGCATGAGAGATTATTTCTGATCTGATCTCTTCTATGGCCTGATGGAGTTGTTTCTTTACTTCAGATGTGATCATTTCAGAGATATCAGGTATATGGCTTCCAAGTTCTCCTATGTCAGTGTCTCCTGGACTTGTTTTGGGTGGAGTTGAATTCTGAGACTGCATTTTGCTCCTACATCTTGTCATTTTGGATGTTAGATGAAAAGTGCTGAGCTATAAGCTATCCAGGCAGCTCACCAAAGGGCTCTAGGGACCCTAGTTTACCTGGAAATCAAACTTATGCCAAGATGGAAGTGCCGCTTCCCCGGGCCGAGCTCCTTCTCTGTCCCAAAGGTGCAGGGCAGAATGCACATGCATGCTTCACCTGCCAAGAGATAGTTCCACAGAGATGGGCCACTGAGGCGCCACCTCCTTGCTTCCCCAGGCCAAGCTCCTTCTCTGTCCCAAAATAGTTTGTGACATTTAAAGTGGGTTGTCAATTTAATTGGATTACAAGCTGCATAGGGGTTTAGTAAAGCACATTTCTGGGTGTGTTTATGTTGGTCAGGGAGGCGTGACCTTGGTACTATATCTTGTTCCTGACCTCGTTCTCTGTGGTGCTGTTCCTAGCCACCACAAAGTGAACAGTCTTGCTCTACCATGCCCTTCCACCATCGTGTTCCTGCATTGGAGCCAACTAACCATGGACTAAACCTCAGAAACCATAAGCCAAATTAAATCAAATTTCTCCTGTAAGTTGTGGGGCTTGGAGTTTTATCTCAAAGATGTAAAATCTAACAAATTTATAGCTCTAAATATTTCTTCAAAAGCTTTTGCCAAATCTTCCGTTACTTGGAAACTACAAAGCTACAGACAATGTATTGTTAAAATACAGATACAGACAGCTAACTAAAAAGAGGAACAGGGAAAATTAGGAAATGTGAACATAACTATAAAATGCAAGCATGATTTTCCTTATTAATGGTGTTTGACAACAAAGCATCAAATACCTGTTGCAAGTGAGCAATCGCCTATTCATTTGTAATATCACCTGTGTTAATCCATGTCTTTGCTAATTATGATATTTAATATCATAATTTAAATATTTAATTTTTATTAGTATGTTTGGAGTGCATAATGATTGCATTCATCATGGGAGTTTGTATATGTACATAATGCATTTTAATTCTTTTTATTTCCAGTTCCTCTCCCCTTAATTATACTTTTCTATTGTGAAATTATTCCTTAATTTTTTTGCATCCTCTCAACCAAAACACAACTGAAAAGTTTATATTACATAGAAAATCTAATATTTATTTATGAGAAATTTTTTACGTTATCTAGAATATCTCATGTATCCCAACATTTTTATAGGATAAGTATTTTTATTACTTAATGGCAAAAGGAGAAAACTAAAATTTAGAGAGATGAGGTAGTTTGCTAAAGGTCATGTGGCCAGGATGTGAGACTGAAATCAAACCCTGGTCTCTTTCGACTCCAAAGCTGGCATGTGTTTTTTGTGCCCTAGGCTTGTGAGTCCTGGACTAGGACCAGTTTCCTTGGGCTTTCAGCCTGTTCTTCCACTGACTTTATGACCATTTATAGGTTGCTAGATTTTTTGGCCTCATGATCCTGTTTTCAAATAGTTCTAAAATCCATTCAGCACAGATTATGATTATGTCCTTGAACCAAAGCCAATGACTTATCCATCTATAGGCTGACCTATGGCATGTTATATGCTCATTGTCCATGTGGATAGTGACTGTGTCCTTGTGAATGCCACCATTGAAGGAATGACACCAATATCATCACTTCAGTGTAGCCTTGCTGTACCTCTCCTCTGGAACAAAGAATCCAAAGGAAGCAAGGAGAAAACTGCACACACCATATACACGCATACATGCACAGAATAATTACTAGGCTGTGTTAAAATACTAGCCCAGAATTCATTCCCTAGCCCTTGTTTGGTTGGTGATAGTATGAATCATATTACATTGTAAAGAGATAGAAACAGATAATATAAAACATATACATGATTTTATGATTCTCATCTATCACTGTATTTAGAAATTGTTATATAGTTAATATTCCTTTTGACTGCAAGTGGAAAAGAGTACTCACAGTAGTTTATTGTTTATTTATTTTATATCATGCCATAAGCCAGAAGGGAAGCAGTTCCTGGGTTAGTTTGATAACTCCCATTCCTATGAGTATCGCTTCTCAGTGATTTCTTCTTTCCCCCAGACAAGGCCTCAGATTCTCTTAGAACAATCCATATGTATTTTTTTTTTTTTTTGGCTTTTTCTGCCTAAGTTGGCTGCCATCTGCTTCATTTTATTACAAGACAACATCTTAAGCCACAGGACAAGTTGGGGGAAAATGAGCATCTGCTTTATGTCCTTTCTACTTCAGGGAGGAAAATTTTTTCTACAAAGCCTGGAGAACACTTCCCCTTTCCTCTGGTTTGGTGGTCATGTCATCTTAAGATTAGTCATTAACCAAGAGGAAAGGAGATCTTATTGACCAATCATGACGCTTTCCTTTGCCATTAGAATAAAATCAGTGCTGTGTCCTTCAGGCAGCTGGAGAAGGGCTGTTGTATCATCTGGCCCCTGCTTGCTGTCCAAGATCCTGCCCAGGAACTCTAGCTCTTGGCCTCTGCCTTCTAGGAACCTTGACCTTTTCCCACTCTGCTCCTGCTCTCTGACTCACTCTTGTCCCAGCTCTTCCCTCGCTAACTCTAACTCCTCTGCCTTGAGCATCACTTCTCAGTGATCTCTTCTCTCCCAAGGCCAAAGCCTCAGATGTGCTTAGGGTACATTACCTCGAGCTGTGCTAACTTTGGGGTACATTTTGCCATTTGTAATTCCGTATGCATTTGCCTGATTATTTCATTAATGTCTGTTTCTTTCTCAACAAAACTGTATAATCCATGAAGATTAGTACTATGTCTATTTCTGCTAATCATTGAATCTACGGTAGTCAGCTTAAATGTTTATACCACTCGATTTATTTATTGTGTGCCTGTTATATGCCAGGTGTTATTTTATGGATGCATATGTAAATAAAAAGACAAGAGTTCATAATTGTGGCAGGGAGACCCAGAGACAATGCACTCTGAAACTCCAATGGGAATCCCATCCACTTCACTGTCCTATCCAATCCCAGGGTCACATCTTTGGCCTTGTAATTTCTCATCCCTTCATGACTTTTGATAACTTTAATCCTGGAATCCTATTTTCCAATGGCAACTTCCCTTCACTGTACCATTTCGATCTCATTTCAGTATGTCAGCCTCTTCAAGATTTCAGGATTCTTGACCCTTCCTCATTCTTTTCATGTCTGTTGGGCTCAGTGTTCAGTGATCTGTCTAGCGGAAACCACCATTTCCTCAACCCCTTGCAAAAGAAGATGAGCTAGGCTTGCCTTTGTGAGGGGAAAACCACTAATGGGATCTGGGTGACCTCTTGAGCATGGCACTGCTCCTCCACCCCTGGGCTGGTGACCCATGTGTTGACCTGATACAAACAACTTTTCTCCAAAGAGGCATTGGCTATACCATGTTGACATTCCCACTCCCTTTGCTTCTAATTTATTTTTTCTCATCCAGTTCTCCTCTGCACTGATCTAATTTTCCAGTCTCATCTGCTTGATGCTCTTTTTGCGTGCAATCCTCGTGTTTCAGAATCCTGGGTTCCTCCCTTAGATCTGTCCTTACTTTGTAGGTACTTCTTAGTGCTGGAAATATAGCATTGCAGGTCCACTGAGGTTAGCAACTGTAAGTGTGGCAAGGTTTCTACCTTTAGGGAGCAGGTGGCTGCATTTTGTAGTGTAGACGAAAATCACTGGCCATAAGGATGTTAAAGGAACTGAGATGGTTGTGTCTCATCATCCACCTGGATATCCAATTTATCAGTTCATGGAACAAAATCTTTCTGAAGTTTCTAAAGCTTTTGTTGTGTTTCCCTGATCGGGAACCAAACTGGGCTCTGGCCTCTAAAGGTTTCTAAAGCAGGAGAAATAGAATAAAGGCAACGATGTCCGCTTATTTTCCCCAATATATATATACACACACAAAGGTGTTTATTTTTGTACTTAGATTCATTTGTAAAAGGAAAGGCAGTTTGTTATGGTTGATGCATTGTGTCAACTTGGGGAGTCTAGAGGTTTGGTTGAGTGACTCAGCAGGAAGCCAGGTGCTTACTTTGTACACATCCTGAGCCTGTGGAAGAGGAGGGCATGGAGATTGTGTGAGTGCTACACCCCACCTGGGTGGGGGTAGCCTGTTTACAATGCAAGAGAAGGGAAGAGTCTGCTTGCCTGCCATTCCTTCCTTTTGCTCTTGTTTTCTGCTGTGCTCTGCTGCCAAGTACATTTGCCCTCTGCCGTGTGCCGCTCTGCCGCAGAACCAGCCAAGTATGGACTGAAACCTCCACAAACTGTAAGCTACAATAAAACTCTCCTCCTTGAACTTTGGGTGTTGGGTATTTTGTCTCAGCAATGAGGAAAAAGTAACCAAGACGCAGTTATAGATACAAAAGGGCTTTTAGATGCACAGAAGATGGAAGTCAGAATTCTCTGTTTCAAAAGCACACTTGGTCCACTTAAGGATTAGGTGTAGGTGGTAGAGGACAGCCCGAAGATTTCAGAGGACACAGCAAGACCACCCCTGGGGGCGGGGCAGGAATAGTAGGACTGGGTCTTTTTTTCTTGTCTTCTTTATCTCTTGTCTGAATGTCATTGCCAGCCTGGTTGGCCTTGGCTGTGGGGTAAGGGGTTTCAGAGGTCCATTTATATTGGGGAGCCCACTTGGGACCCAGTGGGGCAAAGAAAGAAAATGTGTCCAGATTCTGATGAGAGCTGTACCCACTGGACAAGTCCCATACTATAGCAGCAGTGACTGTAAGAAGGGTCCATGGTCAGCATGAAGTGTGTGTGGGGTGTATGGGAAAGGATGGGGAGAAACTAGCCCAGGAGATTAAAAAGGAACAGTCAGAGGACTATGGGAAGAGTCAGAAGTGTGTGACATCAGCAGTACAAGAAAGTGGTTGGGAAGGAGGGTGAGGTCATCCATGTCCAATGGCTGAAGGATGAGATGAGGACCAGGAGGTGACCAATGCATTTGGCAATGTGGAACTCACTGTGGCTTCAGCAAGAACTGCTCTGTGGAGGGGTATGGGGTGGGTTCATAAGAGAAAGGATCCATCTATCTGCTGAGGACCCTCAAGGCAGAGGAGAGTGGAGGGCAGGGGAGGGTCGCTGTGGAACTGCAAATAGAAAAGACCTGAAGAGTAAGGAATATTAAGGCTGTTTGAGCTGTTGGGAATTCAGCAGACTGCTCTTCCAAAGAGGGAAGAGAGCCAGGGAAGTTAGGGAGGAGGTGGGATTTCTACTAGTCTTTTGGGCTAGTGTGGACAACAACCATCTCCACCTGTCTTTCTACTTCCCAGCTGCTCCTGAACCCTCCTGACTCTTGGATAATGAGCACACTCTGGGCTTGGCTTGGCCCCAGCCATTGGTTCAGCGGCAAAAGAATCTCAGGATTTGTGCCTGGGATGCTCTTCCCCTGGCAGTGCAGTGTGTGGATAGGAAAGCACTTTCTTTCCAAGTCTGACCATGAAGATGACGTAGGAAGGGCAAGGCTTTAAGAATCACAGTTATAGACAGCAGTCTTGATGAATACGACCAACTTTGAGTAAAACTGTGATTAAATTCCACTCTTCCTCTGCTCTTTCCCACTCTGAGAAATTGAAATGTTCATGATCGCTTGATTCATTTCATTTTTTATTATGTTTTTTGTTCATCAGGTGGATATGGGTTTATTAGTACTTCTAGCTTGTCATACACTTAGCAAAGTGGACTTCAGAGAAAGGATTAAAAAGGAAGGTAACTCAGTATGTCCCTCTCTTTACTAGCATGGAGTCAGAATTCCTGGATGCGTCTCTATGCTCTGTGATCTTAGGGAAATCACTTGGCCTCTGTATGCTTCAGTTTACTCATCTTTAAAATGGGCATAATGATATTACATTCTTGAAAGATTTGTCATGAAGATGAAATGAGCTGATATTTGTAAAGAGCTTGACATGGAGTAACACTTTATAAAGGTTTGTTCAGCAAATGAAGGGCACTGTCACCACTGAACCTCACTTTCTCACAAGAGTGACTGAAGACTCCTAAAGTCTGCCATGGTGATGGGTCTGAAGAGGGGTGGAGGGGCCAGGAGCATGGGCACATAGGCAGCCTCTAGGAACGGAAGAGGCAAAGAAATGGATTCTTTTTTAGATCCCACAGAAGGAACCGGCGCTGTAGACACTTTGGTTTTTAACAACTGACATCCACAACTCAGAGAGTAAATGTGTATTGTTCTAAATCACTAAGTTTTTTGGTAACTTGCTACATCTGAAATTGGAAACTAATATAGGTAGGATGAATATTAGATAGATTAGTGGAAAATACCTAATGAGTACCTCAAACAACTTGCGTAAAGCAGAAACCTGGATTTTCACCATTTTTACCTCACTCACCAAACCTATTTCTAATCTCAGGAAACAGCACCATTTCACCTGTCTGTTTGGGCCATCAACCTGGGAGTCATCCTGGATTTCTAACCCTTCTGTCTGCAAGTCCTGCTAAGGCCCAAACCTAGAAGGCGGTGATTGTTTTATGGGTGTATACTTAGCCCCAAACTTATTGAACTGTGGGAATTAAATATGTAAGCTTTTAAAATGTCAACCAGACTTCAAAAAAGTTATCAACCAAG